>UELV01063917.1:17602-28102 GCA_900490015.1 Megastigmus stigmatizans
TTCCTCTGTATGCCCCTACGGGATCTACTCGAGTCCTTTCTCGTGGACTTTCCCTCTGCCTCCCCCTCTTTCTCTCTCTCTCTCTCTCTCTCTCTCTCTCTCTCTCTCTCTCTCTCTCTCTCGCTCCCTCTCTCTCTGCCTCTGTCTCTCTCGCTGGAGCGCCCGGGCTTTGACGTTCTAAATAGCCTTCGCCCGTCCGAACGGCACAAATCCACCCCCTCGAGCTGTACGACGCACCAACACCTGATTGATACTATATAAACTGTGGAAGTGACCGAATGTGTATGGAAGACGCGATGTTCTCTAATGTTCTTTCGATTATAGGCGAGGGAGTGGTCTAAGGGGGGCTTGACCCTTGAAACAATTTGAATTTGATGAGAAAACAAAGAGTGGAGTTATTTTTTCGAAGGCTTTTTTCTCTCCGCGCCATGGCGGTTTATAAATTATTTATGGACGGTACATGGAGATGAATTTTTAATAGCAAGTTCGCTCCTTTTTTGTTATTTAGCGCGTTGATTCGTGACAGATTCCCTTAAACGAAGAGGGTTTCTTTTTTGCTTGAGGTCAAGGGCGTGCGATTGATTACAAAGACGTTCTGGGGTGGAATGCAAAATTGGCATGGCTGAAAAGATTATGGATCGAGTTTTAAGATTCATCAGTTGAATATTATTATTAGTAATGTTACTGTTGCGTATCGAGTATTAACGACATTTTAGAGTAACCTAAAATTTTATCGATCAATGTATAAATATAGCGTTAATTATAAATAAAAATTAATCTATTGAGAGTTTAAAAATTGCAGTACAGCCTCTAGATTTGTGAATTCATAACGACCATGTTTGAAATTTAACTTTAAAATTTACTTCTATTCGTAATTGAGTGCTCAGTAGCTTCCCTCCTATTGCGAGGAATGTTCTCTTTGCTAATTGATATGTAAATTAAGCTTAACAGTATCCAATGATACAGTTCGCAATTTATTAATTATAGTAATTTCTCGTAAATATATATGCTTTATTTGATGACAACACAAAGTTATTATTTGCCTATGCAATATACACTGCATCAAAGGATTATTAATTTTTCAAATATAATTCTATTGACCTGAATTAACGTGAATAACCTTTTAATCAAATAAATTTTTTTATTTTGCATCCCCTCTTGACACAACTTATACAAGCAGGGGATAAATAGTCCTTAAATTACATTTACAGAGGACTCCTTTGATTAATAAGTCTGGATGAATAGCTTGAATTTTAGCTTTCCATGATAGCATAAACCTTTTAATTAAATAAACAAACATGTTAGATAGGTTAACTTTCTGTTCGTATTTAGATCTTCACACAATCGATTTCTCTAATTAACAGATCTTTACCGTCTATATATGAATAGTTTTAAATTAAATTACGAACGTGTCAAGTAATCATACTGACTATATTTATGTATATAGACATTTTTTTATTTATTCAATCATATACAACCAATTGCTTATATTATACTTCACGAACTCACTAATACTTCTAATATTTTTTAATCGTTGTATTACGAAGTACTTATCTAGAAATATTTATACTTAACGTTAGAAGATCGTTAATCTTCGAAGTCGGCATTTATTACACATCATTTATTTGTGAATTTAGTAACTTTTTCACCACTTGGCATTGTTTTATACACATCCCATTATAAAATATGCTATATGGTACAATACGTTCTTATAGGCTGTAATAAATGCTACAATAATTCAAAACAGTTTACTTATTGAACCCCAAAAACAGTATACACGGATGTAATACATATTTGCTTTTACCATCCTAAAATATTTACTAAAGCACGTGTTTCAAGTATTAAGTTATGTTAAGAGAGATTAGCTATTTAGAGATTTAGTGTACACGTTAACGCAATCGAGAGAGAGTCAATGATGTTGCATAATATAACAGAGCATCATTAATGTACGGATTTAGCTCGTTATAATCTGGATTCTGGGAACCGATTTCAAACTTTTAATGAAATATGTTTAAGATAGTTATTCGCCCACAAAGTAAGTGATGTTAGAAACGAAATTTTCGGCAACGAAAATCTCTGTCAATTGCGAATGGGATTTCATGCAATTGAAACCACGTAATTTTTACATCATTACTCAGATGGTGAGAGAGTTTTTTTTCCAAAAATCGAATAGACTCTACCTTTATATATTTTGTTAGTAATTTTTCCGACTATGGCACATCCCCTTAAAATAACGTTTCTATTTTATAATTTTTTTTACATAAACTATGAAAATATTAAATTAAAAAAAATATGCAATATCCCAATTGCCTAGCATCTTTTGAATAACCATAACTATTGTTCAAAACTATAACTAATATTTAATCAGAATAAATAGGTATGTTATTCCTTTTCTAATTTTACTATAAAGTATCAACGGTTTTTTAAAATCTGATATGTTACCAGTGGAATACCAACTTAGCTATATTTTCATTGACTTATAGTACTTGACTTATAAGCTTCACTACTTTATTACTCTGATGTACAAGCATAGAAATAGACTAAAGTCTGAAAAAATGCATCTGACTAATTTTAAAAAAGAAAAAAGAAAATTACTAGAATCTGTAATTAATTAAATTAATTACTACATATCGATTATTATTTGTTATTACTATTTAAAATATTATTTTTTATTTCTTTTAGAATAAACATAACTACTCTATTAACTCATCACCACTGCCATATTCTATACTAACCACACAAACAATTATGTTCAACCAAAAAATGCCTCTCGGCGTTAAAAAATCTTCAGAAAAATACCAGTACTTTACCTTAAAACAGCATTTCATTGTCGCGCAAAAAAAAAAAGAGAACATTGAAAACAGTCAGCAAAGAGAGTCTGCATATACATACTCCAGCACTCGGTTAAATAGCAAAAATCCAAAGGCGAAGCGTCAAAGACAAAGCATGACTGAAAAATAGAGAGTAAAAAATGAGAAAAGGGGAGAGAAAGAAGAAAGAGACGTGGTGAAGTAAAATAAATAACCCATGGGCGCAGTTTATTAAAACTGAGCAAAAGCTCGTCTTTATACGTCGAGAGTAAAATTCAGAGTGTAATATTTTAAGCACAAATCTTTCCTCCTTTTCGGCTTTTCTATCCCCTCCACCTACCCAAACGAATCCTCTCTTCCCACATTCCCTCAACTCAAGTTCTTTCTTTTTTGTAAAAAAGTTGCTGGTGTTGCCGCTACAGCTACTACTCTGACAATCCGTTTGAAAATTTATCCGCTTTGTTGACGGAAAATTCAGCAAAGTTTTCGGACGAATTTCACGTTTCATTGGGTTTAATGCACTTTAATTTTCTTAATTAGTCGGATGGAATATTCAATTAAGCGATCAGGTAGCATAAAAATTCATGCTAGGCATGATATCGAGTCAAAAGTACAGAATCGCAGGTTTTTAAAAGAAAGGTTATGTTCGGGAAGCTTTTCAACTTAATCGATTCACTTAATCAATGAAATCAATTAAACTATAGATATACATATATTTAATTAATTTGATTTGAATAAACACATTATAACCGGTTTCCAGAATATGAGTATTGCTAAACATGCAACTGCAATTACTTCGGCTTTGAACACAAAAACCAATGGAATAAGCAAACAAATAATTTGTTTGGAATTATTAAATTATAACATACATTGGATTGTGTAAAAATTTCGTGTAATCATGTTTTCATTACTTTAACTGATATGTATAAGTAGTGTTAAAATGGTTTATAATAATATTGAGATTATTTTTTTTAATGGTTATTGTATCCCATACCGAAAATTCAAGACGACATAAGCGATGTTTGTTTTAATAAACTGACATTTATTTTAATAGTTTCTCTTTTATAAAATAACGGGAAAATTGTGTGCACGCATATATATATATATATATATGTATGTAGGTATGTTAAAATATATATATATTAACATACTTTGACACTGTAACAATAAACAAAATATTTGGATGTATTCAACTCTATAATATCTCACAAGCAATGGATTTAAATACATCTTTTTCATCTCAATAAATTCGAAAGATTTCACTAAGATAAATTGCATGGACAAAGTTGAGGTATAGAAATGGTAAGTAGAAAAGGTCAGCTACTGTCAGACAGTAGTGCTATGCAAACATAGTCCGTATTTCAAACTCTATGTTATATCCTTATCCAAAATAATAAAATTTTTAACTCTTAACGTATAAAAAATAGTTATTACTTTTCCCTTATTGAAAATATGACATTTTATTGTAATGGAATATCGCACAATTTAACCCTGCATCCTTAACACACTTCACCTGCTCATACCAATCGATTACCAAGAATTTACCTATTAGTCGTGACAAAATTCCACTATAACAACAAAAAACAAAACTATCAAATACAAGTCCAACAGCAAGGTGTAAGCATCCAACTGTTATTCTTGCGCGTGTATTGCGCCACAACGCCACCCTTTATAACACACCCCAGCGCCAGGTGATATCCATGGACGTAGGTTGCGAGCGTCGCGACGCGCCTGCAGTGCCGTATAGACGTCGCGTCGAGCCATCCCCTTCCACCCCCACCCTATCCTCTAAGTTCCCGCGACACAGAGGCCTATATACGTCGTGGCGTCGTTGCGCCTAGTGCTCCACGAGTCGCGGCAAGTGGCGCGCGCGCCTGCGTACGTCCTCCACTTATGCATCTACAGCAAATTCAAGCCGACAGGTGCATGCGCGTACGCACATCCTTGTTATTTGTTAATTGTTGTTGTTCTTGTTCGCGAGTTTTGGTTAATCGTGCTGATCGCGGTTTTTCACTTTATCTATATATCTATGACGTGCTGCTGTTGTCTTGCTCGGTGGTGGTGGTGGTGAGGTTAGTATCGCGTTGTCTTTGAGGACGCGGTTGAGCTCTGGTTGAAGGTTGCGCTCCTTCCCACTGTCTCCGCGTGATTAGCCCCCACCACGCGGTGTTTGGAGAAGCGACATTGGCTGGTGGCTCGTGTATGTTATTGCGCTGAAATTCAACAACCTGTATAGACAAGCCACGCCCGCCTTTACAAAGTGGGGATGCAAAATATTCGGTAGTAAGGGCTTAATTGACACGTAATTGCAGATAAGCGTTGACTAGTGTAAATCTTTATAGCTTAACTCAATTAATTGTCGTTGAAGGACAAATACAAAATCGTATTTTCATTTTTACTAATTCCCCAAAAGCAAACATACGTAAACAAGTAGTGCATTCAGATCACCTTGTAGAACATACTATAAAGACAAATTATACGAGAGTTGATGCATGTGATAGAAGCTACCAAGTCGAATGAGACTAAAGAGACGAAGCCGGCGTTAAGATCGAATTGAGAGAGTATAGCAGCACGTCGGCAACCATCGATTTGTAGTTAAACGAGTAGTGCATCCGCGTGGAAGACTTGCGTCTACACCCTGTTGCGCCGATTCCAAACCCATTACCAGCGTCACGTGTACCGACGAGGGTGACTTATCTCTTTTTTTTCTCAGTATACAGGTCGACGCATTCCCTACCTACTTCATCCGCGACAAAGGTGAGCAGCTTCAAGGTCAATTTCCCCTACTCCTACATTCTGACGAGTCATTGTTCGATTGAACTGGATAAATTCTGATGTGAGTCAGTGTAGTATTGATGAGTTGCAATTTTTTTAAATTGAGCTAACCGGGTAAGATGGGAGACGTTGCCGTATATTAATTACATTTTTATCGCTGTTGTAGAAAAGTGATATTGTAATTAACTGCAACAGTTAATTATAACAGTTAATTATAATTTATAAATTTGATAGTACTTATCTTAATCCCATGACTAGCAATGACAAAGTACTATTAGACAGGTACATTTTTTTCTAGATATTCACATCCTTACAGCAACATCGTAAAATTACAAATTGCACGTAGTTTAAAATAACATTGTTCATCCTGGCTAATAGAGTAATCTTTTTAGTAGCTTTGGAGAAACTTTAAAGTTATCTCTCTAATTAAATTTATAAAAAAGATAAATTTAAGCGTCCCTTTAAAAATTATTTAGAGAAAGAGAGAAAGAGCAGAGTAAATATTATAATGAAAGGAATTAGCATGGAAATGAAAATTTTAAGAGCCAAATATAATTTCGCTCTCGAAATGATTTAAAATTTAAACTACTTCGTGTATCCATTTACTGGACAGTAAGTCGTTGAAATTACTTTTCGAAGTTTTATTGGAGAATACTGACGTTAAATTTTATTGAAACATTTGTATGATAAATTTACTGTAGCCCCAATAAGACTTTCAAAAACTAAGACCTCCAAACAATAACATTCATATTATTTTCCCTATCATTTTCACGAACAATACGGACTCAAGCAAAACGTTAAAATTATCGCTTATATAATCCAGGGCATTTGTTCTTCTGCTTTTGAATATGTACCCAAGAAAATTAGATACTTTGTAAACAATTACGCATTAGCCATAAGAAACTCTCATCTTCCTTGACCTATATTTTCTTGAAAATAATCGAACAGCCTTGGAGTGCACGTACAAAGGGAGCTTATCTAATTTATCCTTTACATTAAATTTATTTATAATTCCATATTATACTAAAGTCTTGTCTTATTTTCTGGTGCTTTTAAGGAATATCCCTTTGAATTACATTTTCTTGGGGGAATAGCCAAAGAGAATTGAATTTTTCTTTCGCTTGAAAGCTCTAGCTATTACGACAGATAATTGGCCAAAAAGTATATAGTCGCACTGTTAAGATAATTTAATAGAAACAAAGTCCAAAAGAATCATCCTACATTGTCCAGCATTATACTGACAAGCTAATTTATAACGCCCATACACACACACACACATGCAAACTAGATTTTTTAAAACGTTATAAAAGGATTTCCAATCTGATGTCAGCCCGAGGCGACAGGTCCCGTCCTCTTCTTTCCTTTTTATTTTACGTCGCTTCACACACGAATCAGATTTATTAAAAGGGCCTTTCAGTGTGCCGGACACTCATCATTGTTCCACCACGGTATACCCCATCCTCGAAGCTGGGAAAATCGAGGGAATCAGGACACACGCGCTTTTCTCTGACGCAGAGCTAATTCTACGAACGAGCCAAAGTTACGTGTCGTTCTATCGATTCTGTGCCGGGACACGAAAATTTTCAATCGAGAAGAAAATGGAAGAATGAGAGAAAGGAATCTAGATCACTTTCCCTGCTGCTTTTAGGACTACGAACAGTACGGATGAGCAATCGATTTACGATTTGCGAATAAAGTTTAATGAAGTAGAATTTACGCTTTGGACATAAAATAGTGATTTTTTGCATGTTTGATATCTTTTTATTATATTCATCACTTACGAAAACAAAATTTTTTTTAATTTTGTATACATACCCGCTTATCATACTTTAATAGACTATTGTAATATATGAATTATGAATTGCAGTAAAATGAAAGTTCTTGTAATGGTGCTTACCAAAAATTAATTAATTATTTCAATATTTAACATATTGAATACACATAATTATTTCAGAATATTATGTAATTTCAATCATGTATTTCAAAGCGCCAAACCGCAATTGTTCTGTGCAAATAATCAATACACTGTGCTTATCTAATATGATAAATAGAAAAATCCTACATTGTTTTCATCGAATTAAATTATAAAGGAATGATTTACACATCCAACATTATACTATCTTTAAAGTAATTAATCCTTATATATAACCATTATACATATTGATATAAAAAAATATAGATATTACAAGCTAAGTAGCTTGTCGGTAAAGTTAAAAAGCAAAAGAATTAATTAAAACTATAACCTATAATCCTTATTTATATATAATCCTTTATTATACTCATTATTATAACTATAAGAATAATTGAATGAATCTGTTAATGGAGGTAAAAAATTGCCAATATTTTGTAATGGTTTATCATTGTTCAACTCACTGACACATTTATAAAATATCATTTATTTCAAACAAATTTTTTTAAATAAACTTTAATAAATAAGTTTAAAGCAACGTTTGCACAATCGTAAAGTTATATGCCGATTTGCTATATATATACCGAAACAAAATCATATTATTACTAGTTCTTTACGGCTTATATTTATCACCAAAAGTTTTCGGATCTAGTATTCTTAATATTTCTTTACCATTACAGTTTATATTTAAAAAATGTAATTCGTAAAAAGAATTGTTTAGGTACTGGGTAGCGTTTGGATATTGGGACGGATCCCAAAGTCAAATAATAAAATTTGATTTCACGCAAGTTTTTCTTTTCAAACATTCTCCTTAAAACTATATAACCGAGTATTAATAAATTCTTAAACAACTAGTGTAAAAAATCGACAAGAATAAGTAAAAGAAAATTAATAAATCAAAGCATATTCGAAATTTGAGCGCGCGATCAAAGATTACATCGAGCTACGCCGCCAAGTCAAACAAGCCAACAAGCAAAAATACCCTCTTACCCTGTTAATTCGAAATTTCGTTCATAAAGTTATCCGCTCTGAAATTCAACGCTAACTGCCGTGCAGCGAACGGCGCGCGCGCACACGTACGCCCCATAACTAAACTAAATATGTACCTCACTCGCACTAACCGACTTGCATAAGACACGACCTTCCCTTCTCAATGCGTACGTTATCGTGTATAGAAATCCAGCTTATACAGAATAAAGCCTTAGAAAAAGCAGTGCTCGTGGGTTGGTTGAAGGCCACAGTCACTGCAATGCACAACAAACAACAATATAGCGCTGCAAGTCTCGAGCAAAATTTAATTAGTGTTGCGCCGGTAAATCCGACAAAGCGCGGCGCCTCAAATGCTCGTACACACGCACCAGCTTACGCTGTGACAGGGGAAGACGCTGATAAGCACATAAAAGATCAAAAAAACCGCAAAGGGAGAGAAATATTCCGTTTACGTCGATTGCCTTTATTAGCGCCGATTGTCAGGAAAATGGAGGAGAGTGCGACTAACGTCACAGACGACGAAGACGCAGGAAGTAATTCGATTCGCGGTGCGAGAATTAAGCCAGCGGCGGATGCCTCTCACTCTTGGTTTATACTTAAGTATTTCCCTCTCGCTCGCTGACTATAAAAGCTTGTTGAGTGCGCCGAGTATGTGTATATATATATATATATATATATATATTATATATCGAGAGCGGATGGGAGGTAACTTTTCATGCCTAGCTTCTAGTATTTCTATCCCGACGGTGGAATAACTTTCTTAATTGAATTGTGTCTTACTTAATCTGCGCGAAAGCGCTGCCGGCACGTTAGCGTTCGACGTTATATCTTCTTTTTCTTCGCTCTTAGGAATTTTTTCCCCTTGCTTAATTAATGTTGGACCACGAATACTTATTATAACGTGTTTTGCACCGCGTTCCGTTTGACTTATTGTTGATAATATTAATTTGTATCGGAACTTGGTTCATTTTAAGTTTGATTTGAAATTACTCGGAAAAAAGGTATTGCGAAGGAAGTATTACAAGTTTCCCGTATAATCTGGTTTTCAGCCAAAGTTAAATCAACTGATTTAAACTTTATAGCCGGATCATAGCATATTATGTATTAGCTCCTCTTGTTGTCTTCTATTTTATTAATGCCTTAAAAGGTTTACTGTACATTTTTAACGCGAATTTATTATTGTTTATTGTTCTAATTAATGAGATTTAACTTTATTTATGTTATGTTTGCAGACAAATAATGTACTTATCTTTACCTTTGGAACTGTAAACAGCTTTATTCAACTGTATTATATATTTACACATTTGTATTATTTTTCTATATAAAGTTAGTAATAGGATAACATATTTTGTAAATTTTTATACGAGAATTGTTTGACATCTAGTTTTAACTAAATATTTGGTGATATACAAGACTTATATTTATAAAATAACCAAAAAATTTGCTTTTGATTCAATTTATGAAATTAAAAGATAAACAATAATATAATATCAGTATTAAATACAAATAATTACCATATTTAATTTGTTAAAAATAATTATATTCAAACAATTATTATAGATGGTATCTATTGATATTAAAAAATATTGATATTACAATTGATAAAACAATTATTGATATTAAAAAATATTGATATTACAATTGATAAAACAATTATTGATATTAAACATTTACTTGTTGAATTTCAAAATGAATGTACTGAAATAAGACGCGAATTCGTGCACTGAGAAAAAAGATGTCTTGCATTAAATGACATTCATTTAATGTTAATGAACGTGGATTTGAATATGGCGAATTGAATATTCATTTACTATTAATGAATATTTCGCTTCTACCGATGACTTCTATCAAATTCGCCGCGTCTTAATAGTTAAGAATTGATTCGCCAACATTAAGTGAAACAATCAATTAACGCCAAAAATTTTGTATTTGAATTCATTAATTCCGTAAGTTTAACATTGTGATATATATATATATATATATATATACTGAGAAAAAGGATGTTTTATATTAAAT
>UELV01063930.1:26130-43244 GCA_900490015.1 Megastigmus stigmatizans
GGGGGGGGGGGGGGGGGGGCAGAGCAGAGCGCGCCACAGGGACAATTAATCCCATTCAGCTTGTTATCGATAATTAATCCCACGTGTGTCAGTCGCGCGCGAACGAGCGAATAAAAGAGCGCGGCGCGCGACGAATTTCGGTATATATATCGGACGCGCGAATGCCGATAGTGTTCGGCTACCGCTGGTTCGACTTTGAGATTGGTGTCTTGAGGGAATACGCATACCTAAACTTCCATGTTTATTAATATGATCATTTTAATTGCGGTTGTAACAGTTTGCGAAAGCATCTCGAATTATTGCTATTCCAGAAAAAATTTAGACTATTTTTATTTATCAGAAAAGCTATTTTTACTTTTCCCGGCCTCGAAATATACAGTTTTTGAAAACAAAGAAAGTTTGGATTAAATTACACTGAACTACTTATTTGAAATTTAGTGTGATGATAATACCCAATAACTGATAATATATAGGTTTCAAACCACTTGGATTATTTAGTTTGAACCTGAAGCGATACCTTTAATACTCTAGACCTCGAAAATAACACGTACTCGTAATTCAGAATGCACTTGCCCAAGAGCGTTTTTGAAGGAGAAAGCTGAATAAATATTAATATCGTAGAAAATAAGAAAAATAAACTATTATTTTTTTAAATGATATGTTCAATTTAAGAGAGCGTTTTACGTATTAGGAGCTACTAATAATACCTAAATTCACGGAAAAGTTGTTTGGGTTTTAATAAATTAATCTGAATGTAAAATACTGTAGAAATCGATTTAAGTTTATCATTAAATCGTATTCTATAATAATGATTTATAACGGATTCAGCAGCTTTGTAATACTATTATAACAAAGTAGATATTTGATAAGTTTCGACAGCAGTGAAATTCTGGATTAATTTATAAAAGGTTTAATGTTATGCGAGAAATACCTACACATTTCACTAGAGGATTTCGGATCTCAATGTTTTGTCGGATAAAATGTAAAATTTTTCTCCATTTAATTTATTTAATAGCTATAAATTCCATATTTTCCGAGTTCGATTTTGTATTAAATAACCCGTGTTTAATCGTATTACATTTTTGATTTGGAATCTCTGGAGCTTAAGATTACGATTTATCTTTGACGTTTCCAGTTCCATCAAAGATTCTTTTTCCAAGCTCCACCTCTGCAACTTTCAAATGAATAACGTAAAATTATTCGCTAGCAGTGTAAATAAAATTTAGAATTTCAAATATAGATTTTAGAAAAGATCTACCGTAATCTAAAAATAATTTTGTGTTTTTCCACTAAATCTGCAAGAGTGACACGCGCTACTTACCTACATTATATCACACTTCGATTTTCTTAGTGCAAATTTTCCTTTTCTAAAGTAGAATTTCATACTGTGAAAGAGTAAATCGATTTGGAAATAATCAATAAAATTTTAATTAATTCAAAGCGCTATTTTGAGACTTTTACTATTAATGAATAAACTATTGTAACTTGGTTATGACAATTATTCCATTCAAAATATAAGCCCATCTTTGCTGAAGTCTAATACCGTTACGATGAAGTAAATTATTTGTAACTTTATCATTGATAATTTAGTGGGATCAAGCGATATTTCACTGGCACCAAGTGAATTTTTCGCCTTATCAAACTTTTGATTTAAGAGAAGCAATTTTTCACTGCTTCGGATTAATTTTTCTCACTTCCCGCCCAGCGGATAGAAGAAGAAATTCCATTAATCGCGCGCTACGGTAATAAGTTTTGCTTGTGTGTGCGCGCGTCTGGCTCTCGAATCAATCGAGGAGGTGGATCCTTGTAATTAACGCTCGCTGGAATAGGGAAATTCATTAGTCTTACGCTTTCGCGTTCGATCTTCTCTCGTCCGTCCCTGTATTTTTTCCCATTTTATTTCGCAAGCTCGCATGCCATCCACGTCGCACTTTTTTCCTCTCAGTCGCGAAGAAAGCAAAAAACGAAAGACGAGACAAGAGGATGGAGGAGGAGAGAAGGAGAGAGAAGAACCAGCACATGCGGGTGCAGAGGGAGAGAGAGAGAGAGAGAGAGAGAGAGAGAGAGAGAGAAAGAGAGAAGGAGGGATGGAAAATCCAATAAATCGTTGGACGAAATTGGTCCAACTTTTTATTTTTGTTAGGCTAGGAACAAAAAAAGTAGAGTGCACGCGAGACCTCTATCTTCCATTGTCTTTCTCCTTTCTCTTCATCGTTATTTATCTATTTATCTAGCCGACTCTTTTTCGCTTTCTATTCGTGCGGATCGCTATCTCGTGGCTTCTTTTTCCGAGGCAGCCAGTAATTGTAACTATTTTATGGATCAGGGCTGTTTTTATGGATTTTTTTTTCTTCATTCAAATGTAGCCCAACCGAAATTGTCGCATACATGTGGATTGGATCTTTTTAAAATTGCATGAACTTAATAGGAACTTGCTATATTTAATAAAGACTTAAAATTATATTATAGTCAACTTTTTTTATACGAGTTGTCTAATAAATATCATTTTTTAGTTTTTTCCATACGAAGCAGGCAAAACTTGTTAAAACGATGCACAACACTACAGTTATATCGTACTAAAAGCGACATTCTTCAAATGAAACGTCATCATAGAATTATACTAACATGACAAGTTTTGAATATTTCTCTCCCAATGTGTAACCCTTTGTTACAGACAAATTTTAATATTTCACATCGATTTTGATTACTGAATAGCGCTCGGCTTTATTTTCGTACAATTACGTTCACGGAATTATTAAAAAGTAAAAATTACGCCGAAGGATTTCAAGATTGGCATTTAAAAAATGAAAAGTTAACGAGATTATATCATATATATGTATAGGGAGAGCATGAATTCACTTCTACACCCCTCGCTGTCTGTGTATTATAAAGTAATTTCGCATTTTTCTCTTATAAACGAGTTTTTTTTAGCCCCTCTCGATTCGCCGGGGCCAGAGCGGCACACACAGTCACTGAGTTCCCCTGCACATACATGCGGGCACAAAACATGAAGAGGAGAGCGCGCGAAAGAGAGAAAGCGCTATGAGGATTAATTACTGGGCGGTCGGGCGAAGCGCAGCTTTCTCGGATCGCCGGAGATGATGGATGCAAAAATATGTCCCGCGCCGGCGTTTCATAAACTCCCTAAAATCCTCCCTCTCTCTCTCTCTCTCTCTCTCTCTCAGCCCATTCTCCTTCATTCTTCGCGCTATATAATATCGCTTTTTCGCTCCGGTCTCTCGTGTTTATGACTTTTGCCAAAGCCCAAAAATGAAACGCGCGTTTGACTGGCGTTTTCGAAATGTAACTGTTAGGCTGGCGCCGAGAGCGGCAAGTGACGTGCGTTGTAGGAGAGAAAAAACGGGAGAGACAACGCGCGACAACGAAATGAAAAAAATCGAGGAGTAGCCGAAACTTGTTTTCACGGGTGTAATATTGCGTGTCATTGTGTTGCTTATACCGAAGTTAAACGATGAAGTGTGTTGGTTATCTAAATTATGGCAGAGTTTTAAAGTTATTCGACATTATAATGATTCGAGGTCATAATGCGCCTTTTATTAGTAGCTCGTTTACCGCGAATAAAAGCGATACGCTATTATACTGAAATGGAACTATTCTAACTGTAATGAACAATCAGATGCTTTTACTAAAATAATCACTACAGAGAACTTAGTGCAGCAAGTCTATTAGAATACATTTATCCTGTGCATGGACTTGAGACAATAATTTAATTGGCGACATAAGTGTAGGAAGTCAATCATTATAAAATACAAATTATTATTTCCAATAAGGACAAAACGGTAACTTATAATTATAAATAAACTCTTTTATACAGAAATTGTAATGAAAACAAAATAACTGCGTCAACAATTTAAAACAAAATCCCATATACGATAAGCTGGGGGGATTCTAGACCAGGGGGGCGCACAATTGTACGAGGGCTCCTCGTACGTTGTATGCGCGGCAACGTCGCTGCCTCCCGCCACAGCAACGCCGGCTGACAGATGTCATCGGAGAAAAGATTTATCTATTAAATAATTGTAGATACGCTGCAATCAAATAGTATGTATAAATCTCGTTTCGTTTTCGAGATAGGAGCCAAATTTCAAAATTCCCTCCCCCTCGTTTTGAAATTTTTTTTTTCTTGTACCAGTCGATAGCTCTAGCTGAGCAAGTCCCTCCTATCGGTACATCCTCAAAATTTTGTCCGTTTTGCCGTATCTCGCTTCGTTTTCAAGATACGAGCAAAATTTCTAAATTCCCTCCTCAATACTAAAATCATCAAAATCTACGTAATCGTCTCTAGCTATGTTATCAAACGATAGTCTTCTGCGACTTTTAGAAATATATGATGTTCGTTTACGCTTTCGATCACATGTTGAGTATTCTAGTGCCGAGTTTTTTCTACAATATGGTTTTCGTACAATTGTAGAGGTGCTGCTGCTGCCTGCTGCTATTGCTGCTACCGCGACAATGCTCGTTGTCTCCGTGCTCTCGCCCGACTTCCGCTGCTCTGACCAGATTGCAAAATTAATATTCGAAGCTAAGCAGAATTTTTCTGGTGGAACCACCGCTTACTGCCTACATGATCGAATTATCGGGCTGCAAGTGGCGATGTCAAGAAGCTCGTCTAGAGCTGTTTTCAACTGAGAGTAAAAAGTGTTTGATAATTTTGAAAATATCATGTGTAGCTTCGAGAAATATTAAGTTATGTTCTAATTATACTTTAAAAACTAATAACCAAATTTAAAACTTCATTGTTTCAAATTTTTTTCTTAGATATCTTTCAAATTTATTATCAAACAAATTGAAACTAGACATAGCTTAAAAAAAAAAATTATATCCAAAATATTAAGTATGAATAAAAAAAAGTTGGAATATTTGTCTCTCCATTATTTCACAGCGTATCGAAATAAAACATTTAAGTACTCAATGCATATATATATATTAATTCTAAAGTTTATTGAAAGAAAAAACGCGCGTGAGCCAGAATTCCCCCCATGAGCCAGAAAAAAAAATACTTAAACTAAGCTTTAAGGGCCCATGTGGATACCGGGGGCCTAATACCCACAAAACACTCGCGAAAAAAAAACTAATGCTCGCGACTCGACGGAGTAAACACGCTTAATAATTGCTTATACACTGCAACCAAACGTATAAACATATAGGTACATACTATTTGATTGCAGTGAAAAAAAAATTAAAAAAGAGGGAGACGAAATTTGGAAATTTTGCTCGTATCTCGAAAACGGAGCGAGATATGGCAAAACGGACAAAATTTTGGGGGTATATCTATAATAGGGTGGACTTGCTCAGCCAGAGCTATCCACTGGTGCAAGGAAAATAAATTTTCAAAAAAGGGAGGGGAGGAAATTTTGAAATTTTGCTCCTATCTCAAAAAACGAAACGAGATTTATACATACTATTTGATTGCAGTGTATCTACAATTATTTAATAGATAAATTTTTTCTCCGATGACAGCTCGCAGCCGGCGTTACCGCGCATACAACGTACGAGGGGCCTTCGTACAATTGTGCGCCCCCCCCCCCTGGTCTAGAATCGCTCTGGCCTAGAATCCTCTCTGGTCCAGAATCTCGCCAGCCTATCTACTGCCCATGATTTGATAATAAATCAACTTTGATCTAATTTCCTCTTCAGTTTCAGAAAAAGAAAATATTTGCGTTAATATTGTAAATATCGATACGCATAATAGTGGCAGGTGGTATTACGAAATACACAGTAATACATACCAAAGTGCGTACAAAATTGGCGATGTGAAAAATGCACAAAGAACATTTGCATATACTACTTTTCTAAATCGCTCGCTGCACACACACGATGCGACGCAAACCTTTTGAAGTCAGGCGCAGCAGAAAAAGGGAGTAAATGAAAAAGATTAAAGGAAATAAAAGTGGCTGCGTAGTGGCAGTCCCTTGACTCAAAGAGAACCGAACTAATAAACTGTTATACCAGACCCGCACATGGCGCACCATAATATTTTTGTGGGAAATACGCGAGTGAGGCGCACGGAAACGGAGATGGATAATTTTCATGATTTTTCATGTGTGCTAAAAAGCGTCAATACGTTGGAAAAACAGAGGTGTTCATGAAAGCGCTCTTTTTGTTATTCCTCTCTCCTCTCGTCCTCACTCCCCCATCAGCTCGGATTAATAGTTGACGTTACGATATAATGGCTTTAATGCGCAGCAGCAGGTAGTGAGACATTTTATTACAAGCTGTGAATATTACGAGGAGGGGAGAAATTTCTTTTTTTTTAAAGCTCAGTAGCAGCAGCATAGGCACAAGCATAGGCACAGGCATAGGCACAGAAGTGCATTCTTTCGATTTATTGAATTTTTCATAACGCTAAAAATGAAATAACTTTTTTACGCGTGGCCGCGTGTAAAACTTTTATATTTTAAATAAAATCCAAAAAGGATGGCTCGATGGCATAAAGTAATGAATTCATAATAAAATCCCGCGAGCCGTGATAAACATTGCTGGACGGACAAAGTGCGCCGGGGACCTGAGCGTGCGTGCGAAGCTGCCGTCGAGGATTTTTATCGAGCGCTGATCGAATTAAAATCTAGGTACCGTAGATAAACGCGTATGCGGGATTTCTGGTGTAAAATTAGCCGCTGCAGCGAATTTATGATTAATTGCGAGAGCATTGAATTTATGTGAATTACGCGCTTGAAATAAATTTTTTCTTCGATTGTAGCTGTAACAGATTGATTCCGAAATAATTTTTGATTTTCATTCGAAATTAAATATTAAATCTATATGCAGCAGGAATAATGGTGCTCATAAAGTGATAATTATTTGAAATCTGGTGAACACCTGAAACTATTGATTATTTAATTAACCTTGAATAGCATTTCTTTATAATATCATTTATTTAAATGCAAAAAAGGATTGCATTATGTTTATAAGTTAAAAGATTGAATATGTACAGATAATAAATAATACATTACTTGCGCTTTTTTTAAAATAAACAATCGGTAGTGCAAATATTTTATATCTGTAAAAATAAATGAACCGCGGATTTAGCTCATAATGCATGCTTTTCTATTTATATATTGCGATTAATATAAAAGCATTTCAAATATTAATTCGATCTTGTCTAATCTCGCAACAGGTACTCATTATAATTTCTATCCTCCACTTTAGCGAAAAGCTTCAACAACAATATCGAACAGTTTCAATGCTCTCGCGAAGCTTG
The DNA here is from genome assembly GCA_900490015.1 of Megastigmus stigmatizans. Taxonomy (NCBI): domain Eukaryota; kingdom Metazoa; phylum Arthropoda; class Insecta; order Hymenoptera; family Megastigmidae; genus Megastigmus; species Megastigmus stigmatizans. The sequence goes on from UELV01063930.1 coordinate 33,353, forward strand.
AATTCGATCCGCTGCCTCATCGATACGGAAAAAAGCTCAATTAAAAGAAAGCAGTCGCTGATCAACGCCGAACCAAAGGAAAAAAGAAAACAAATTCTATATGCGTACACGCACGCACCGATCGCGATGCGTGCTCGGACTCTCAAGTACGGATTAGCGGCTGCCGCAGTGGGGGGAAAAAAGAGAGCTGGACACGCGCTCGCCGGTATAATAATAATGGAGCGGTTACGCGAGAGTCCGATGATCTGGCACTGCAGCTGACACGGGGAAAGTGAAACGGCACCGCCTAATGGAGTATCGTCCCCGTAAAGGCCGATCATTCACCGCCGCTCGTTGTATATGCACTTAAAACTCGTCACCGAGCTCTTGCTTATAAAGATGCTTTACAGCTTTTTAGTGCACGCAAGCGTACTAATTTTCTCGAGAGGACCGCGAGTGTCGATGATTTTGCCCAATGTTGTCGGCGAATCGAGAGACCGGGATAAAAAATGTGGTTTACGTAGCGGTTTTGCCTATCGATGCAAAGGTATAATGTTGCTGGATAAATATTTATGTGTGCCGTCGGAATGCTGATTCGAAAGAACTTGTTGGATTTCGTTTGCGGTCGGGAAATATTTGGCCGCCGCGCTGACGCAATTATAGTGATTGGAGGAGAAATACACGCGGGAGACCGCATAAACGTAATTAGCTATAGTCTTTTCCAAATGCATCGCGGTCAACGAGTAAATGCGATGCGGTATTATTGATCTGCACTGCAGGATTGCATAAAAATCGTATTTTTTTTTTCGTTCGCGATCGGCTCGCGAAGATATAACATTCGAGTATTTGTCAAAGGGTCTCATGACGTATACGCGAACATATTCTGATTCCTTATCCATGGGGTCCCGGAAGAAATGGTAGATCGACCCTAAGCATAATAGGCAAACCAGCGGCGGCGGCGACTTGCGACACTGCACGCGAACGTTCGGTAAGCCAGTGCTGCACGTCGTCGTCGTCGGGGGACTCTGTCGAGTTCATTACAAAACGGAGAAATTGCCTGGCGATTTGTCAACTCTTGCGAGCCACGGAGACGTAGCGAAAGAGAGAGAGAGAGAAAGGCAGAGAGAGAAAGAGAGAAAAAACGGGCTCGAGTGCTCGAGTTATACTCGCGTGTAATAAATTAAGTGGCACGCGTCTGACGCGCGCTCTCCTTTGAAATGCAGCTTTTCCGTGTTTCGTTTTTTATTTGTTCATCTGCTGCTGCTGCTGTTACTCGATAGTGCAATAGTGGTGAATCGCGAATGACTCCAATATGGTAATGGCATTAGATGAAATTTCAAAGCTGTTTAAAATTATATATACGTGGCTTCGTTACTAATGTCGTTTGTCAATTTGTTGCGATATGTTTCTAAAGCGATTTCGAAGAGTATTACATTTTATTTTCATGATACGTGAGCATAATTACTGGCTTTTTCCAATCATTTTCTGCTAAATTTGTTCGAAGTTTCTTCTTGAACTCGGACGATTGAGTAAAACACGTTTATGAAATATAATTGGTTCTGACTCATTGAGAAATTATTTCTCTTTGTTTCCATTTTATTGTGTAAAAACAGTTACAGTTACTTTAAAGATTTGGACAAAGGTAATTGAATCTATTTTATGAGCTATTTCATTCTCGCCGTTGTCATAAAGTCTTTTTTTTCAGTTATTTCAATGAATATATGGATTTTCTTATTTTGCATTAGGATTTTTATTAACTTTTTATTATGGAAATAAGACTTTAATGACATCATTGGTGCGTTTACATAATATTGAGAAATAACTATAAAATAAAGATCTATGAGCGAGTAAATGAAAGTTGCCAATATGATGTGATTTTATAATTTACTTCAAAATAAATATTCAAGGTATATGACTTCACTTAGAATGATGAATAATAAATATCTCAGTCACGTAGTATTCATATTTTTTAAAAACTTCAACGTATTTATCCGCAAGCCTGTAATGGAGGCGCAATCTTTTCCCGAGTATCTTTTAAAATTCCATTCAATCCACATTAATATTTTGAAACCATTAGGCCATACGAGTTTCTGCGCCTCGATTTTTATCACGCTAAAAAAAAGGATACGCTAAGCCACTAAAAGGTATTCAAAGCCACATTATAAGCTCTCTCACTCAGCATTCAAGGAATCATGCATGCAGGTAGCAAAAAACCTCCTTTTCCCCTGCAGACTGTACAATATCGTCGCGCAGCTCATAATACGCGCGTCAGTGTAAAGCGTCTACTTAAAGAAGGCCAAAAGGCTATCTCGTATCCCCAGATGATGAGCGCGCATGCACACATGTACCCTTTACACCTCTCCTCTCTCTCTCTCTCTCACAGCGCCATAAACTAGCCCATTTTAGCGCCTAATGAAAGCTTGACTATCGGAGCCCCATTGCCAGCCCAGCTCCGAGACCTTTCATAAGAAAAAGTACCTGCAGCAGTAGCATCGGCAACAGTAGTAGTAGTAGCAGCAGCAGCAGCAGCAGCTTGGCTAAAGGGAAAAGGAAAAGTGCCGCCAGTATAATTTTTACAATGAAAATTCCAGGGCAGGACTCCGCGAGGCAGGCGGCCGTAAAGCCTCGCAGCTGCGCGCCGAAAGGCATTGCGGCCAGCTTAAGATCTTGTTTACGCCGCGTGCATGTGCGCGCGCACGAGGGTGGCGTTGGATAAGTTAGGGCAGAATGTTGAAATGGCGAGGTGCGGAGAGCGGAGAGCGGAGATGGCCGATAGCGGGAGAATGAGCAGAGAGAGAGAGAGAGAGAGAGAAAGAGGATGCCTGGGAAACTCGTTGGGACGGACTGGGAAAGCGGGAGGGAAGCCGGAATTCGAAGACCCACATTGTGCTGCTTCGCCTCGCGTGGATTCATTTGTTATGCGTAGCGAGACAGCTGACGTCGGGGAATATATTAAAACAATGCCGTGTAACGTGATCTTAATAACTGTTTTGGTTGCGCTGGGAAATATCGATACGCGAGTCACGGTCTCTGCTAAATCATCTTTAAGGGAATTCTTGGTTTAGACATTGTTATATTCAGAAAACTATGAAAAACCCATTACCTTCCGGTTAAAACTATATCAAGTTCATGTACACGTGATGATAAGCTCATTTTGATCGAGAAGAAAAATGCGTTGATCTTAAAGCCGTTATCCGCGTTCAACATTATCCTAAAATTGATTTAACGAAAGTTTAATACTCAGACCCGTATCGAGTTAGAGATGATTACTAACTCGGTGCATCGCTTCCAGTTTACTAAACTGTTTGGAACTAATACTAAATCTTTTGGACTCCCCATTTACATAAAGCTACTTGTTCCGAGTTCCGTGTACTACATTATACTGCAATCTATTTATATAATTCACAATTTACTTTTAAAAGAATTACCCCATACTCAAAGTAACTTAATATTTTCTAAATCTTCAATAATGCATAGATCGAGAATGCAGACTATACAAAATAAAACTTGAAGAATTTATATACGTTTCGAGACTGTGGAGCACGCAGTTTTTAATTTTGCGCTTAACATAGTTGTAAAACTACGTATATGGGAAAAAGAGAGTAGGTAGAATGTAAGATAGAAAAATGCATATAAAGTATGAAGCACGAGGAATTGCACAAGCAGGAGTGAGTTATACGCAGAGTATAAGGGAAGGCGGGGAGAGAGAGAGAGAAAGAGAGGGAGCGCCAGTAGAAGCAGCGCAGCAGCAGCAGCAGCAGCGAGGAAGGAAAGCGGAGCTTTCGAAGTTTGAGGGTCGGCGGAAAGGCATTTAGTAACTGTTAAACTTGGTGTGCGATGTTGTGCATTTCCTTACTGATACGTGACTCGAGTTTCGTAACATCATCCCCGCACTACGTTTAAGGTCAATTTTCAACCTTACTCGTTGTATTGCTCTAAATTCTGTTGAGTTTATTACCGAGTCTTGAAGCGCGCATTAGCATTGATTTTGAGTTAGGATCCCAGCGCTTTCTGACGAGCTACCAATTGATTTTCGGATTTGCGATAGAATTTCGAGAGCAGGTGCATGGGGATGCTTGAAAAATAGGTGCTACTGGTAGAAATGTTAGTTTGCACAGAATCTCAACGATTTCCCAATTAAAGCCTAGCGCGAAAGCAATGCCAGAGTCTATGGGTAGCTCGGAATCAATCGGGATAGCTCCGAGCCATCAGTGCCGAAACTTTGAAAAAGGAAAAGAGAGAGCTGAGCACGCAGCGCAGCGTTCCGTTCAATCACGTCGGCAGCAGCAGCAGCAGCATCGAGAAGACAGAAACGAAAGAAGAGGCGAAGCTATCTTAAAAATCTAATCTAATTCCCCGAGACCACCAAAGAAGAAATTCCCGTGAGCAGATAGCAGATAGCGGAGCAGCTCGCAATCTCGAGGCTCCACTCCTTCAGCGGCTCCGCGGCCAAAACAAAGGAAAGGAGGAAAAGGTCTGCCCTGCACATCAATCTCTAAGCAGCATTCCGTGAGGGCAAAGCCAGTTTCGTTCCGCGGAGAAACAAGGAAGCCAGCGAATCAGGTGCTCCGCCAGTAGTAACAGCCGCAACAAGCGGAAAAGCCAAGAAGCAGCGGCAAGCTCCGCGGGCATATAGCCCAGCAGCTCTGCTCGTAAATGCATCGATCAACCAGCTCGAGAGGGGAGAAAAGAGGAGTATGGCCTTGGGAAGGGAACGATGCCGCCGCGCGCATGTTTTCAGCGAGTCGCGCGCGCACGCTGGCTATACGCGCAGTATATATCCTCTCTCGAGTTGTTGTAGGGGCTATACGAGGGAAAAACCCTGGCCGCATAAATGGACGACAAGAGAAAGAGAGAGAGAGGGGAACTGGGCCGACCGTCTCGTCTCAGCTGCTGCCGTCTAGTCAGCACAAAACACCGCGTCGTCGCGCGCGGCTCTCTTCTTCCCCATCCGCCCCCTCCCCCCCCCCCTATTCTAGCTTTTCTACGTGTAATTCGAGCCAAGTCAGCAGCGCTAAGAGAGGAGAGTTTCATGGTTATGTGTAGTTTCGTTCTTGTTCCCGGGGAACTTGCCACTGGGATTTCTTCTTCGCTCGCGCGGCGTTGATGCTCGAGCCGAGTGTGCAGCCAGAGACATAGCCCGCGACGAGAGCTGCTCCAGAGCTTTAACTTGCGGAGCTTTGCGAGCATCGCCGAGCAATGACTTTTTATGGACGGATAGGGAAGGGGTGGAGCGAGTGATTTACGAGTTCGATGCTAGCTTTGATTTATTTCCGCGCTGACTTTTTGAGCTTCGAGCTTTTGCGCGGATCGTTGAGTCGCGGATGGGATGCTTTTAAGACGGAATTAGTACTAGAGGTGAGCAAAGATTTCCGCGGGGCTTAGCGGATTATTGGCTTTGACGAGCATCGGTGCGTGTGAATTTGGAATTCACTGGTATTATATTGTGAAAAAAGTAGAAGTTGGTATGCACTTTTTAGCAACGATAAGGAAACTAGTGTACCAATTCTTTTAATTCTTTCCATTTACTTTGATAACGTTTATTACTTTATTAACAGCAATTTCACTGTATTTATAGTAAAAATGTACAAACCTATAGACGCTGTCGTCGTAGTGGAGCAGGATCCTAAGTGGCTGACTAATGCTGCGCTTTTTCACTTCATGGGCCGACTCAATATGAACTCCATGCACAACCTACGCATAGAAAATGCATTCATTAATTATTGAAACTATGATAACAAGTAATAAGGAACAATGTAAACAATTTTCGCTCAACTGTATTGAAGTAAAGGTCCAAACAATTAGGCCGAGGAAATTCCATTTCATTCTTCTCGAGCGATCGAGCAAAGTTTCAATTTCATAATACGGAGACGAGTCTTAGCGCAATATAATTGATACCTTGGCAGGCGAGAGCTCGCGAGTTGCATTAAGACGGAGGAAAAGTGAAACGCGAGGGGCTTTGCTGGTAGACGTCAGCGGGGAGAAATCGAGCGACGCACGGACACGATGTCGCAAATAATATAACGGCGATTGCGATGCGACGACGAGTCGCTTACTCTCGACTGTCCCGCACGCAATACCGAGTAATGGAGACGGACATGGAAAACGGCGAACGCGAGACGGGAGATTTTCTTATCGCTATTGTGCTTTCTGCGTTTCCAGCGTTTTTCGTGTGCAGCGCTGTCTTTTCAATGCTGCGAGCCAAGAGTCAAATGGACGTATATAGAGCGGCGGCGCGTTCTGACATTCGTTCCTGTCATTTGTTTTAAAGAGAATTCTTTGTGTTTTTCGATTTAAAAATACAATATTGTCATTCAAAATTTTACCTTCAGCAAGCGCAAAATAAAATTTGCATCCGTGTCTTTATACGCTATTTCCGTAGGAAAATTTGTATTCTATTAGATTGATTTATTCAAGAAAACGAAATTTGGAATAACACGTTATTGAAAGTTAATATCTTCTAGACTTTGCTGAATATTGGAAATATGTACGTTCCTAGCGACGGATGTAATATCTAGCTTACATCAATATTTTTATGAATATTTTAAGTTGCGTATGTGAGCATGAATGTCATGAAAACGTTATCGATTGGTACGCTCCAAAAGCTCGAAATGTCTTTATAGTGACAATCGGTGAAAATTAAAAAAAAATTGTAATATGAACCGAAAATGAAAGATATCGTGGCTATTTTTAAAAATACTGCGAAATCTAGAGATTCATCTGGCTTATGTACAAAAATATATATAAAATATTGATAAAAAAAATTCCTTAGATATCACGAACAATCAAACGCATCGAAATACAAGAGTTATGCACCGATCAATTTTGTTGTGCACTCCCGAGGATTTCTACTCGCTCCGAATGGGTCCTAAAGGATTCATTCACGAGGATTTGCATGGGAATTAACGGAGCTATTTTACGCGCCGGAGCCTTACAGAAATCCCCTCGGTCGGAACTTTTTTGTTTGAGTTTCGCTCTCTTTCAAATGCCGATACATCGGACTTATTTCGTAAACTAAAAATATAAATACAAAAGTTAGTGTATTTATATAAACCATAGTTTTTTTAATTTTATTCGAATTATGCTCACTATTTGCATTTCCCTCTCATCGATAAAATAATAATTTTTCTACTATAAAGGATATATTATTTTATACAAAAAGTATGTTTAAATTATTAACTTCTAAAGCAGCACCGATAACACAGGCCATCGAGGAACGATAGGCCCACTGTTTAATTTTTCAACGCAACTGAGGAATGACGGTTTAAAAATGAAAAAAAAAAGAAAAGAAATCCATAAAAATGCTAAGACCGTAAACCTGGTGAGTATAAAATCTATAAAAGTAAAAAAGAGAAGGAGATTGAAGGAATCCGGCCTTTAAAGAATGCAAGACGACGCCTTCATCCCCTCGAAATAATAGTAATAATAACCGCGTTATCCTTTGTGCGAGGAAAGAAAAAGAAAATGTACGCGCGGTCCACCGTGAAGAACGAGGTGTGCGAACGACTCAAGTTACGACTGAAAGTGGTTATGCATAAATTAAAAGTGTCCTAGAACGATGGGAAAAAGTCAACTTTTTATTTTTCCATCACTTTACGCCGTTGTTACGCCTAAGCCGTTTTCGTAACTGCTTTTGAGGAATATAAATGTAAAGAGGCTTCAATTATATAAGTTTTAGCTTAATTCGCTCAGTCGGTGAATTTCGGCTTCGTTCTGCTTAAAAATGAACTAGTTTAAGGTAATAGAATGGGAATTTGATTACTGTCAAAAGGTACCTTTGAATGAAAATCGAGCGGTATGAATTTTCACATTGAATTTTATTTGATCAGCATAACTTTCGATCGTTTTCATACGAAATTGGACTCTTTACTCCAAATGTGAATGGGGAACATTGAAATTTCTATATAAAGTAGTTTATAACAGTTTAATACTCTTTTATTCTCATCTTTTTAATGAACTAAAATAAAACTGTACGCAAGTCAAATATACTTTCAAAGGCTGATAATTTTGAGTTTAAACTATTCAAAATTATCGTTTAAAACACCACGAAAATTAGCTGAATAACCAAAATAAACGATTTCTCTGTACCACTAAGAACTGTACTGCCGAAGCAACATTCGTCGAAATAAATTTAGAATTTTCGCGCATCTTTATTCTCTATCTGCAGACGAGGAAGAGAGAAAACCTCACCAAAATTCCAGCTTTTAAAGCGAGTCTCGGCTCTGCGGCTGCTACACAGGTATGCAACTGCCGCTACGAAAGCGCAGGAAAGAGAAACAGTTTCAATTTCGAATTAATCGATGCGCGCACTCCTACGTAGCCGAGGCATTTGCAATGCAATTATACGAGTCTCTCGATGCGTTCTCTCGGTCCCTCTCTCTCTCTCTCTCTCTCTCTCTCTCTCTCTGTGACTCGCAAGTTTTAATCCGCTAGTTTTGAGTCAGTCGAATTTACGCGCCCCAGCGAATTTCCATGCACGCGACCGGTTGATTCCCTCTGCATATACGCGCGACCGTCTATGTGGAGGAGTCCGTGTCAGGCAAGCAAGTCAAACATTTGAAATCGTTGGGAACTTTGCTCAATGGCTTTAAGGACGATTATCTCTCCAACGCTTATTCAACTATTGCCCAAGTATGGATCGGTTGAATTGCATTTCAATATTTTCCGATATTCTGCGAGTGATAACTGTTCAGGGAGCATATTCAAATAATCATACATGCCTACACATTTTATTACTAAAAATAATTTTTTGAAAATTCCGCATAATTATGTAAAATTAATTAGATATATACGAAGTGTGCAATTGATTGGGTCAGTGAATGATAATGATTACGATAAGGGAATCAGTTTTACAATTACACAACATATTTCATTATTTTCAGTTTAAATGTAACATGTTTTTAAGTCACGATTTCAAATGTAAAATGAAAGTCATAACGTAACTTGTAAAAGTTTTCTTTTATTGAGAATGTTTCGTTGCATGCAGTTTCACAAATTGTACATGTCTGATCATATACTCCTCTGCATGGAACATCCCATATACATCAACATCGTTAGATCTGGTTCTCTTGTCTATCTCATTCTCGTTTGCTTTGTTTCCCAGCGTGATTCTCTTGACGTTGCTAAAAGCGAGACTTGTTTGGCTGTTCCTCTGTTGGCCGTTTTTGTGCATTCTCCAGTAGACGAAACTGCGAGAGGAGAGCTTTGAACGGGTAACGCGATTTCTGGGAATATTTTAGATGTACGGATGTGTTTTATGATCGGATTTAGAATACGATTTTCGTCAATGAAACAGAGCGCTGGATTTGATTATCTGATAAGCGTTTGATGGCTTTCCTGGAAGAAATAGATGTCCTATGCTACATAAGTTAGTAAAGATGAAATTGAATAATTTTACGTATTTGTATCAACTTTTGTCTTAAAAAATTGATTTATCTGATAAAAGATTTTGATATCTATATTTACCGAATCAGAATAATTTTTCACATATCGTTGCCAAGTACTACCTAATGCTTCTCTCGCTTGCAAGTGTTAATCTTTTTTCGACTTTTATTCTTCTGCCTCCCGTCGTCACTTTGCCTCCTTTTTCTCGTTTTCTTAACGCGGGGATGAAAAGCTCCTTAACGGTAATGCGATACCTCGTGGTGCTGCGATCGTCCCTCGGGCCGAAGGATTTCTCTCTCTCTCCTTCTCTCCCTCTCCCTTACATTGGATTTCTCGCCTTCGCTCTTAACATTCACGAAATCGCTAAAGTTACTCGGAAGAAATACACTGCCAATCGCTAACTTCGTTATCCGCATAAGTTGAATTAACCCATTAACGACCAAGACCCCGAATTTTCAACAACTTTTTCAAGGCTTTTTTTCAACTAAAAAAAAGGTTTGAAAAAATTTGAAAAAGATCATATCCGACG
>UELV01063940.1:958-25372 GCA_900490015.1 Megastigmus stigmatizans
CTGAAGTCAGAATTTTGAAAATTCCATTGGAAAATTTCAAAATGGCGGTTTGAATTTGATGAAAAATCAGAAATACATTATGATAATCGACTATAAAATGGCCGCTTAGGAAGAAATGGGTTAAAGTACTTTTCGTGTCCGGTGTTCGGTATCCGGTGTCCGGTGTCCAATCTCAAGATTCATATCATTTTCTTTTTAAGTAACAATCTAATAGTAATTGTTAATTGTTAATTGGTAATTGATAATTGGTAATTAGTTTCCAGACACTTTCAATTCTTATTATCTTATTAATTAAAGTGCTTCTCGTCTCCGGTGTCCAATCTCAAGGTTCATATTTCTTTCCCTTTAAATAACAATCTAATAGTAATTGGTAATGATAATTGGTAATTAGGTTCCAGACACTTTTAATAACATGATGAAGAATACAAAAACATTTTATTTTAATGGTGAATAGATTTTATAAAATAAAATCATTTCATCACTAAAATGTTGACTTTAAGATAGCACAAATCACACGAGGGAGCGTTAGCGATCGAGGGATTGAAGCTAGTAACTAATTAAATGGCATAAAGCGTGTGTTTTGCTACATCTTGAGGGAAATTGGCAACGAGCTCGCCTCCATCCATCCACAGGCGCTATACAATCACGCAGGTTTTGTTGCTGTAAAAAATTAATAATTTACAGCAACAAAACCTCTCCTGGCCGTGTGCACTTATCAATCCGCGGCGAGCGCCCCTCGCGTCTTTCTCTCTCAGCAGCCCTCGCACCGCCGTCTTTGTGTTACAATTCTCCCATTACCGCATCTCTTTCTTCCAGGCACACATACCCAGCCTCTCTCTCTCTCTCTCTCTCTCTCTCTCTCTACTCCCCCTTGAATCTACATTGCATTCTCCTCCTCTGTACCTTTCGCTTCCTAACGACAGAGAGAGAAAGAGAAAGAGAGCGAGAAAGGGAGGAGAGGAGAGAGAGAGAGAGAGAGAGAGAGAGAGAGAGAGAGAGAGAGAGAGAGTACGTCGGAAGCCAGCAGCAGCAACGACCCTTTTCGCGTATATACGTCCATAGAATCATTTCAATGAACTACAGCCGTCTAGCTGGGAATTTAATGAGTTTGCTTTTCAAAGCTCCTTCTTCTCTATACGTCCCGTCTACAAGGCGAAGGGAAACATAAGAAAAATCAGAGAGAGAGAGAGAGGGATAGAAGGCGCAGGAGAGTAGACACATCGGGGATATCGCGATGTAACATTAGAGTTTTCAAGGGGAGGATGAATTTTCGCGAAATTATTACACGGCAATTCGAGAGCTATTCCGCGCTCTTTATTCTTCCAGCAGCTGCTGCTGCGAGCGGCTTTTCTGCTACTCTTCATTTTTCACGCTCGGCTGAATCGGTAGAACGCGAAACGTTTTACGACTATTTCCGTAACGCTGGAATCTCTCTGCTAAAGCGCAGTGCACATAGTGTGGCGCAGGTTGTTGAACGAAGCCCGGGCCACCAAGGGGTATTTTACTTCGCGCATGCGCCACTATACCGACTAACGAGATTTCTTTGATTTATGCCGGCGCGAACGCGACTTACTCTTTCTTTGACGGCTGCTGTGCTAGTCGTGCGACATGCTATAAAGGGAAAAAAGAGTGAGAGAGCTTGATGGAGAAAGAGCGATGCGGAAAATTATCACGGCCCAGAGAGAGAGAGAGAGAGAGGGAGAGAGAAAGAGAGGGTACAGAAAGGGAGTGGAGAAGAAACTAGGGAAAAAGGAGACTGAATAAAAATGAAGGATTGACTGATTAATTAGTTTCATTAGCGGACTGATTGGGACTGAGGTCGAATCTATATATGTGACGCTTCATTGATTTATACTTGCTCCGCGATTCTACTGAAGCGATTTATATCGCGATTTAAAAACTGCGTAACTTTTCATATTGCTTTTTTTGTGTTTTAATTCAATATTATTCTGTTTTAGGTATATTGAACACGAGTATATATTAAAAAATCAATGCTTGCTAGCATTGATTTTTCTCAAAATTTTAGTAATTTACATATTTCCATTTCTATCAGATAACGCATGCGGGTGTATACAGTTGATATTATTATTATTATTATTATTATTATTATTATTACTATTATTACTATTGTTATTAAGCATTTGAAACCTATGCAATGATTTATTTCTGCTATACTTATAATGAAATTTGTTTTTAACAATATTTTAGATTTGTGGGTCAGACTTTGAGATTACATTCTTTTAAGAACTTAAGAATATGCTCGCAGGCTTAAATGTGCGGTTAGATTAACAATATTTCAATACGAAGTGCTTTCCTATCAATTTCTATTGTGATGGTATAATGATCTGACCCATACATTTCATCAAAATTTTCTATGTTTATTTGGTCGGCTATGGGAATAGAAGAAAAAAGTAAATCTAAATTAGATTTGGAAGTCCTAAATGGCCATTTTTTATCTTATCTTTTGACGCTGTAACTTTTGATGCAAACGTCATGGTAAGAAATCCATATATAGCATTTCCGATACCCCTAAGTCTCATCTTTCAAACGCGGTCGCTTAATTTGATGTAGAAATTGATGTGAAAAAGTTACAGCTTATTTTTCAAAAAAAGTGCTTTTTTCTGTTTTAAGTCCGAAATAGTTTTTCCCGATGGTTGCAACACTGATAGAACGTGGAATTAATATCTACCTTTAAAACCTCGTTAAAATTTTCCAATTTTTAGAAGCAGAGTTATTGTACTTCCCAATGATGCAATGTACGAAAAATTTTGCCGCGTTTCATTGTACGAAGATTTTTTTTTAAAAATAAGCTATATCTTTTTCACATCATCAACTTGTACACCAATTTTAGCGACGTCGTTTGAAAGATGAGACTTAGGGCTATCAGAAATGTTGCATATGCATTTTTTCCCCATGACATTTATATCAAAAGTTACAGCGTCAAAAGATGAGATAAAAATATCGCAAAAAATTAATTAGTTGCTACCATTACTGTTCTTCTTACTATTTGTGAAATTATTGTATTATACACAATTATACACGTGCGCTCAGGTTATCTCAACTCGTGTGATTGTAAATCTCGCTTCGCTCGGTCAACAATCTTTCTTCGCCCACTAGTTGCGTAATGTACTATTTTATGTGAGATTTATTAAGATTCATGAATCATGATGATTCTGATTTATATAGAATTTAGGCAGTATTATAAGATTCAGATTCAAATTGAACATGTGGAGAATCAGTTTTTAATTGATTTCTAATGCGCGTGATTTTACTTTTAATACTATATACGATTTGTCAAATGTTTGTGAATTTCAGTATGTAGTATGTTTGTTGTCGCGCGTGCTTTACTAAGAATACTAATACTAATTTATCGAAGTCTAGAGAATATTTGTCCTTATCAGATACCAGAAAATTCTTTTGCTGGCTCTAAATGTGCTGAATAGCTAATTTGTTTGTCTGGATTTTCTTTCCTTTTTTTGTGCTTGGCTATATTAATATCTAAGTTCCTACCAGGTATTACATTGGCAATGTTTTCAGGTCCTGATGTAGAAGCAGTGGTGGAGACTGCTCTCCTGACTGCAAGATTTAGTAGGATTTGTTCCTGTTGTATTTCCTGGGCTGCCAAACTAAGGCTGGACGCAGTGTTTTCAATGAGGTGCTCCGACTTTATAGACTCACTGGATGAAATAGTGTCCATCTTCTCTGCATAGGTAGCAAGTTAGATTCTCGATTGAGAAATATATCCCGAAGTTTACATTGTTTTGAGTGATTTTTAGGCTGTTAGGTATTTTCTCCAGATCTTCGAGTTTGACATAGAGTTGCTTTCTGAAGCTCATAAGATGTCCCCATTCCGGTCGATGGATGCCTGCTTTAATGCTAGTAATCGGTGAAACAGGATCGACGTTTAGATTATTTAATTCCTTTTGCATAGCTGAAGTATTATTTTCAGTTGAGTGCATTTTATAAATAAACTTAACTTCTGCAATACAATTGAGGAGCACGCTATTACACGTCTTGCCTGTACGACGGTTGAACTTGGAATCCAGTCGATGTTTAAACAAACTATATGTAAGGACCGGTGGACGAATAAACTTTTTCGTGTACCGGATGTTTAAGATACTACGACCAATGTCTTTGTCGCAATATACTAACTAGTTTAGTATGTGGATAAACATGTGGTTACTGTTACGTACGTTTGTTATGTAATATAAGCCATGATTAATCAAGTTATAGAAGGCTTTAGTTACGATAGTATTTTAAATGAAATAGTAACAATTGCATCGATAACTTACATAATTGCAGCAGGTGATGTATTATTTTTATAATACTTCAGAGAACAATAAATATTAGATATTAAATACTAAACTATTTTAATGAAATCTAGTCACAAGTACACATGTTTGTTTAACTAATATTAACGAAGTCGATAGTACAGTACCATTTATCACGTTTCGATTTATGGATGTTTCGATTGATATTCGTATAAAAAAAAATTGTTTCACTCGTCATTTGTCTCAATTTTATTTTATCACATTTTCACGCTGCGTAAAAGGATGTAAAATACCCACACTGACATTTTTATAGTACGAAAAATGAAAATATAATTCACTTTTTACTCCGATAAGTCATTAATATTTGTACACCAGATGATAGTAAAACGGGCATTCCATTTTTTAAAATAAGTATTTTAAAGGACAAAACTCAAGTCTATATTTTTTAAATTTAATTTCTGATTTGAGAAATATATACTTAGACTTTATTACAGTGAAAAGAGAAGTGAAACGCGAGGGGAGAGTAAAAACTGTACAAGAGGGAAAAAATTTCTTTAACCCAACTATGTTGACCGAGAATAAGGATTTACGCGGCTGGTCGATGTGAGCTAGTGAATTAATGAATGAGACGAGTGGGTGGAAAAATAGGTTTCTGTGGTTTTAAGTAACAGGGTCGTTTTCATTAAAGACAAAAAGCTAATGGTACATTTTACGCTTTTAATTAATTTTAGAAAATTCTTAATCACTCTTTTTTTAATTAATTAAAATAAGATTCAAGTTAATCGACGCTTTCAAATTTTCAAGAAAAGTGTTATTTTATATTTTTCTACTTATGCGTCGTAAAAGATGTTTAAAAATAAATATCGTATACGACAAGTAATTTAACATTAAGTATAAGATCGAACTAGAAACATAATATATATTTCCAGTGGGACTATACAGAGAAAAAAATCATATACGTCTCGAGATTAAAAAACTGCAAGCTCCATCATTTTCAAAATACCGCTTAAAAAATCGCTCGAACATTTTATGAAAGAGTAAAGCGATCCCTTCGGGGAATCCCAGCGCTTACGCAGGACTAAGAACATTCCCCAACGTGCCCAGCTAATTAAAGAGCATGTGCACTGAGCTAATTTGCAAAGTCAGCAGCAGCCAGAGAAAGAGAGAGAGAGAGAGAGAGAGAGAGAGAGAGAGAGAGAGACTTTTCTCGCTTTGTAGCTCGGCTACTGCAGTAGAGCATATGTATGTATCCATGGAGGCAATGGTTTTTGCCCCATTCGCTCGCTGCGTGAAACATGATTTTAGCCGCTAACAAATCAACTTGAATCAAGCGCAATTACTACAGTCGCGGCCCAGACAAAGAGGGAGGAAAGTTTGCGCTCGCACGCTACTCTGCTTTATGTTAGACGGATTAATTGATCGATTAGTTCCTGCGAAGCATAACTTTTCGAATTCATTTCGAGCGGTTTTGACTGGCAATGCTTTGTTCTTGGAAATATGCGTCATCGGTACTTTCTTTTTTTTAAATAAAAGAATACTTTTGACTTTAGAAGAACGAAATTTCTTCTGCAGGATAAACGATGTAAAGATCCTAGCAGACTTTCTGAACCAGATGCTTAATAAATGAGAACAAACTGTTAATATTTCTTAAAATTGCACAATTCTGCGGTAAAATATGTAAAGATTTAAATTAATGTATCATATTTATGTAAAAAACTGCAATTATAACAGGAGATAAAGTAAATGGAGAACACAAAAGAAAATAAATGACGAAACCTTCATAGATTTGGTACAAATTAATTCCAGGTTAAAATAGAAGCTCTGCCGCATTGTCAAAATGTTATCGAAAGAGAAGCGATTGATGTGCTCTGTTTAATACTGTACTTTTGCTTATTGTGTTATTCTAGTGGATTTGTCTATAAATAGAAAATGAAAATATTGTTCCCTCTTTCATTAAATTTACTTCGACTTGGATTTACGGACATTATTAATTTTATAATTAGTATCGTTTAATAAACGTATGCTCATAACGCGTATGGAATATTGTTTTGTTTTTCAACGCTAAAAAGACTAGTGCTATGAAACACATGAAGTGCATAGGATATAAAACTTCGAGATAAAAATGTAGGTGCAGATATTCACTTGCAATCTCAATGGTATTTTTTATTTTTTATTCCAGTCCTCAAATAAATATAAATTGCGATTTTTTTCTGTCATATTTCAATAAACTCAATCAAAATAACCGACGCGAGCTTTATACGTAAAAGAGCTAAAATGAAAATAAGCGTTTTATCGTCGCATAGCAATTTATCAGTCGATCAGTTAAAAAAATCATCTCCATTATTTCGAAACGCGAAACAATAAGCAGCAACAGCATCTCGGCAGAAACAAAAACAAACACGCACACAAGCTAATCAATAAAAATGCCTCGAAACAAAGGTATTCATCAGAGATCCCAGAGAGGAAGTGCTCGGGAAGTGCGCAACTGCATATCCGCCACAAATTAGTCAAAAACATCTGGCAATCATTCCCGTTCAAGTGAACTTTTGAAAACATACTGACATACTTGAAATCAATATTAACGTCGACAAGAGTTCTAAAAAAATCAATGTCTTTAAATATCATTTAGAAATGTACTGCGAAACATTTGAGATTATTGTGTATAAAATTAAAGTTCGGTTTCAAATCGTATCAGCTTAGGCATAATATTTCTATTCCTTGCTTGTTTCTTAGAAATATACATATACATTGCATAGACTGTGTACACTAAATATCGTTGAAATATCTATCAGTTACGACTTCACTAAGCATATATCAAGATGTGTAGAAAATTTTAATTTAATAATTTAACGAATAATTTAATATAATCTGTGTTAGCATCGATGTCGAAACATATTAACTTTAATTCCATTAGCTTTTAAATATTCGGTTCTGAAAGTGTAAATGTGGAGCACACTATGACAGGTACGGAGAATAATTAAAAGTAGCAGGAAATAACTGGAACAAAATGAAATTCATTGAAACACATGAAAGTAAGTTCATGTGCTTCTAAAGAAAATAATATTTTTTTTAATATCTACATTTTACTTTTAAGGTAACTCAAATCAGTCAGAAGTATCTTCAAAACGCCGGAAAGAATATTTAAATAGTAAGTGTAAATATTATTCGTAAAATATTATTTATAAGTACTTTGAATCTGGATAGGCCATAAGATAATTTTAAGAAAACTTTAGAATTATTTAACAACTTAAATGAATTTATAGATTTTTATGGACTGAATTAGAATCTAATGTATTAACCCCTTTTCTCGTTTCTTATTAATCATTTATGTACGAAATAGAATTTCCGTATTGTTACACATTTTTTTTACATTTTGAATATCTAGCATCTCGAAAGACAATCACTAATTTATTTACTTTTATTTCATTAATTTTGTCATTATTTTCGTCAGATTACAGATAATAATTAACTGTCAAGAATGCAAAATCGACAGTATTTTAAAGAGGATAGTTAAAAAGGGAAATATGTCAATAGTACATAATTAAATTTTTAAGTTTCATCACTAAATAATAAATCTAAATATACGATGCTTGTAAGTTTTATTAAGCTTAGTAAGTTCGTTTTTGTAAACACTGCTTATACCTTGTTTGTATCAAAGAAAACTGTACAAAAGTGAAAAAATTGGATCGAATTTATATTCGTAAATAAACATACTCAACTTATTAAATAGTGATTGTTCAAAATTATCGTATTTTTTATATAACGTGCATTCCCATGTTATTTGACGTATCGCTGAATGTCTGTATTTATTTTCAGATAAAGTAAACTGTTACTGTACAAAATGTGATAAAATTTATGATGAAGTAGGAAATAAAAAGTGTCCAGAATGTCAAATACAATTCTCCTTTGAGTGCAAAAAGTGCAAAAAAAAATACAATAAGTACCAGAGCATGTACTCACACATTATATTGAAATGTTACCCTAGATATATTTTTAAATGCGATCACTGCGACTACGAAACAACCAACAAATCTGATCTTTCGAAACACATACTGGGTCGACACTTATACATTGATTCAAAGGATTACCATACTTTCTCTAAATGTGATAAAAGCTTTAAGTTACTACAACACGTAAAACAGCACGAGAAAAAATGTCGTACGGATCATCATAGTCAGAGTTGCAGCATTAGTTCGGTCGAAATCAAGCATAATGCATCTTTCAGTGCTCATGCTCATGCACATTCTGCACAGAAACACGTGATCTTTCAAAAAGAGGAAAATATAAGAAATAATAGTAGCAGTGGCAAAGATGGCGATAAAAATGCTACTAATAGGATTTCGCCGATTCCAGGTAAATTTTAAGAAATCACTTTGCTTGATAAATTAAATTTGAAAAAGATCATGTCCGATGTATTTTGACCTATTCTTTCGAATGGTGAGACATATTTTTTGTTATAACACCCTTGAAAAAAAATATGGTGTGTTTTTCACGAAAAAAAGTGACAAATTTTAGAAAGTTTCAACTTTTGAATTTTTTTCATAATGAAAACGCAATGGCAATAATTCAAATCACTGCGAAAAAGTACAATTGATATGCAAACATCACGGAAAATTTTTTTTGATGACCCTAAAATATTTTTTAACTTTCCAAAATGGCCATATTTCGTAAAAACTCAAAAAACGGAATTTTCGAACAAGCTATTTTTCTGATAACTTTTCAAGATTTATTGTCAAACGAAAAATATAAAAGATAAAAGTTTCGCGAGAGAGCGACTCTCGCGCACACTGTACGCATATAACCTCGCGAAAGTGAGTCTTGTCCCAAAAAGGCCATACGTTATACTTCTCTTCTCGTGGTCTCTTTTCTCTCCTCTCTTGCGGCGCGCATCTCTCTGTGGTCTGCGCGCGGGACGGATTGTGAGAGATCGACCGACTGAGATACTTAACGTGACTCATCAACAGAAACGTTATCTCAAGATAAATTTGCGCAAGTTGAGCGTTTGTTGTTCGCAAAGAGAGCAAGAAAAGAAAGAATATATCACGATGACCAACGATTTTCATAACGGGTTCGTCTCACGGAAACTATAACCTCGGGATCTCAATGGTATACAATGGTGAGTGCATGAAATTGAGAAATCCCCGTGGCTGAAGTCGTGGATAAAGTCATATTAACTTGTTCAAACTGATTTTTAATAGTTTTTAAAAAATATACATTGTATGGGCAAAGAGAAATTCTGAGTTTCTCTATTTTTGTATCTTGCGATAGGTAATGTAAAAATCTGTAAGAAACTGCATCGATGTAGCTCTGCACTATATTATTTGAATAGTAATTTCGTAACGTGATTTCGATAACATTGTTTTTGCCAATATTATACAATGATTATAGGATATAAATTCAAACTTATCGATCGAAGAGATTTTATCGTGCTTCTATTTACTGCAATTATACGGAGAACATTTTTCTGTGAGAAATGCGAGAAGAAATGTTGTGAAGTACAGTACACATATGTATAAGAGCGAAAACATAATCAGGGGAAAAATACTCTCCATGACAAAATAGTTTAGACTAAAAGCACATATATTGAGCTAAAGAATTTCAAGAAATTTCCCCAAAATCTTCAGTCATGCCACAGGCACGACCTATACGCACTCTGTTAGCATTACCAGAGATTCGCCACCACTCTGACCCACCCTAAAAATTCCCACAAGCAACAAATAAAGCTTTCATTCCCCCCTTCCCCCAAAATACACAAAAAAATCCAATCAACGCCCTTTCACAGAAACAACATTTGTCAAACGACTAAACTATTCAAACTCGACAATATCAACGAATCTCTTTTTCCCTTCGATTACCCAGAACGAGTAAAAACCCTACTGGCAAAGAAGAATCATTAAGTAACGTGAAGACTCGTGCGCGCGTGCGAAGGAATGTGATCGTGTCTTGGCAGCCGGTCACAGGCTTATAAGCTTGTTCGGACACATACACACACCCCACACACGCGCGCATTCGCCACCGGCTGATATAATCGATTTCCAGTCGCGGGGCCATAAGAGAGACGAGGAAGCGATCGGCCAAGGAAGCGTGAACGAGAAACTCTACGCCGTACAGTCGCATGTTCCTCGGGCTTTCCCTCCCTTTTACGTGCGGCGCGTCTGATGTGTGTGTATGTGTGTGTGTACCGGCTATATATACAGATATATAGAGGAAGAGACGATAGAGCGCAGAAATAATGTTCTATAAATAACGGCGGACGCGCGCGCGATTTATGGGAGGTAACGAAAATATTTCTTGTAAGGCCTTTCGTGCGCGTATCCTATATACGCTCGGAGCTAACGACAACGATGCTTTTTTGATGGAGGGGGGAGGAGATTTCGGAATTATTATGAGGTTTTTGGCTGGATTGCAGCTTGCGAGTGCTTTTGCACATTTTCTTGGTTGACATTTTACGATAGGGCAACATTTATCGGAAAAAATTTGTTTTCACTATAGCTTTTTAATTTAGCTCATGGTTTAACCTCCAAGTTATGAAATGTTTTAATTCACCAAACAATCGTATTTCGACCATTCATTGTAAATATAATGAAGATTTTATTTTTCAATTCATGTTGCGCCAATAATTTATAACTAAGCTTATTCCTTATTTAATTCATAAGTTTCACGCGTGATTTATTTGATGAAATATAAATTTTAATAATGAAATATTTTGTAGAAATTTATAATAGTCATTGCAAATTAAAATACCAGATCAATTTAATCAATTCATGCTAATTCTATTATATTTTCGTATTATGAATTGATTCTTTGAAAAATTAGCTATATCACCTTCACCGCACTGTCACTAAACATTTTTATAGTCAACTCCTGCAGTATTAAATTCAATACAAAAGGATGCGAAATTAAAAATAAATTGTAAACTCCTCGATCATAATTTCCTGCAAAATAAACTATTATATATATATATAAATCAACTATATACCTCTATACCTATATACAATATCCAACGCATCCCCCGGTGCACTCAGCCCTAAATATCTACTATGGGCAGCACCTCCCCATCCTCCAAAAAAGAAACACAAAAAATACGAACTAAACCACGAAACCATCAGGACAGGTCGAAGCATTTTCACGGGGTGCGAGCGCACCCACGCAACCGAAACACAACAACGAAAAAGCGGCGCGTCGGTCAAAAGGGGTCCGACGGGGAAAAAAAAAAGAAAGGGATCGAGGAAAAAAGATAAAGGCCCCAGGGGTAAAAGAGACACCAGCAACAGTAGCAGCAACACCAGCAGTAGTAACAGCAATGCGCGCATGACACACGCGCCTTTGACTATCTGCACGTCCAGCATGTACACAATGCAGTGTGTATGTGTGTATATCTGTCTTATGCATATCTATATGTCTCTCTCGCGTTGGCTTACGCACGCGAGCGGGGCGGCAAAGAGAAAGGGGGAGGGGGAACAAAACACGCCGCACACACGAGAACCACACCGCGCCTAGTATATGTAATATCGTGTGTTCCTACCCCTCGTGCCCCACACCGTCTCTCGAGCATACACTATACCTCTCTCTTACACTCTGTCTCTCTCTCTCTCTCCCTCTCTCCCTCTTATATACAGCCGTCGCCATGTATACAATGTATATCGTTCGTCTCGCTCGTTCTCTTTCACCGCGAGTAAGTATAGTATAGAGAGAGATAGAGAAAGCTGCTCGATAAAGAGAGCAGCCAAAGGTGCGTGTGCGTGTTATATATATATAAGCCAGCGCGTCGCGCGCTCTCCGCGAGAGCTTCGGCTAAGAGAGAAAACGCGATAAGACAAGACTCGCACCCGATCGTGTATATATGTATATATGCGTGTTGTTTTATATACGTTATGCATACGTGCAGTGAGAATGAATCTTGTTAAATGTATCGGCGCGACGACGTTCGGTATTGTAGCGTAAACAAAGCCAGGCGGACACGCTCGCAGGGGGTTGTCGTCGACCTCATTCAGCTGTGTTTATATATTGTGCGGCCGACGATAGGCCGTATCGCTGTATACACAATGTGTATTTTAAATGTCACACATATATACACACATACATATATATATATATATATATATATATATACTCCAAAGCGACGAAGGTCTCAGCCCTTCTTATAACAGAGTTGAATTAATTAAAACGGTGTGCACAAAAGAATCATGTATAACCACATAATTACGTGGCTTTAAACCTGCCTTTTGCGTCACGAGACACGTAAATTTTCAAACTTTTTCAGATTTTCATTTACAAGCCCCGAGCTCCAGGCGCGCCGTCACGTTTTTTTCGTTTATCGGTGCTGATATACAAGTACACGCATACTTGCACACAGTCTGCAAAACAAACGTGCTCTACTGCTCTACAGCAGCAGTAGAAGTAGAAGTAGTAGTAGTATAACAGTAGTAGCAAGTGGTACGAGGGGGTATGAAGAGCACAGCTTTTTATAAAAGAATCTCTAAATTAGCAGCGAAACCTTCTGCTCTCTCTCCCTTTCTCTCTTGCTCCTCTCGTGCGCGAACGAGAGGGAATTAAGAGAGAGAAAGAGAGAGAGAGTTTTCGCACGAGGAGAAAAAGAGTGCAAAGTGGAGGAAAAACGAGTAACTGCATGACATGACGAGGGAGGGAGAGAAGTACTAGTTCAGTATGTATATGTGTATACGGAACGGAGCAGCTCTAGGTGCGTACTTACCCGTGTACTTGTCCGGTTTGGGCGTTGAGGCCATTCTCCCTCCTCTCTCTCTCTCTCTCTCTCTCTTTCCCCTGCACGTACTTTCTCTCTGTGTATATATACGTTATCTCTCTCTCTCTCTCTCTCTCTCTCTCTTTTATGCCCTGTCCGTTGCACACACTACACAGTAGCCGAGTATCCTAGGATTAGTGGCGAGGGTAATCGCGTTGCTTTGGGAAATCATCGTCGTCTAGGCATCCAGTGCGCGTGCAAGAGAGCAGTAGGCTCGGTAGTATTAGCGCTGACAGAGTACAATAATCGTGGAGCAGTAGCTGCTGTAGCACGGACAACACGCGCGAGTTGCTGATGGGGCGCACACACACACGGACGACACGATTGGCCGGCGCGCGCGGACCGCGGCACGCGCATTATTACTATTACCGGAGCAGATGATACGAGCGACGACTCATTGTGGCACATCTTTCGCGGCGAGCTGCCTCGCCGATGTCTCGCGGTTTCGACTGCTGCTGCCAAGGTTCGGCCTCACCTCTTCTTCGTTGCTGCCGGCAGGAGCTGCTGCTGCTGCTGCTGCTGCTGCTACTGCGCGCTCGCTACATTTTCGCCTGGCGACCATCGTAATATACACCGTGTGCTCGCGCCCTACACTCTGCACTCACACACGCACACACACACTCTCTCTTTCTCTAAATCTTTCTCTTTGTCGCGCGAGCAATCCTCGAAAGAGAGAGCGAGACGGAGAGTTGTCGTCTTCTAGCTGGCTGCTGCTGCTGCAGGCTGTTATGGAGTTTTTTCCCGCGGTGCACTCTGCTGCTGTTGCTGCTAGCTCTCTGCTGTGTTGAGAGAGAGGGGCGCGTTGCGCGCGACTGAAATGCTGAATGTAGCTAGTGCTTATAGCTGGCTCGTGCTGCTGCTGCTGTTGAGATTGCTCTGTGTCCGTCTGCTGTGTGCGTGTGTATATATCGAGGGCGCGCGTGTGCGTGGAGCGTGCCAACTGCTCGGAGCTAGTCAGCTACTCGGCTAGTCGAGCTGCTGCTGCTGCAGCCGCGACGGCGGCGACTGACTGTGTGCACTTGGGAGCGACGCTGACGGCATCTGCAGGCCGGTGGTGAAAGTTGATTGGGTTCGAAGGGAATGTAGGGATTTGTTGTGTGCACCGTGCAATAATTAGGTAGGGTAGGAGTGGAAGCAGGAGAAACAGTTGACTGAGGATGTGGATTTCGGAGCTGAGCACAACGGAGTTTGCCGAGTTTCTAATTGTTCAAATATTATTAATTTATTTTACAGATGATAGATTTTTAAATATCGCAAGCTAGTTCAGGAGTGAGTGTTGTTATAAATTTGCAGAGGTTTTATGTGCATTTAACATAAAGGATGATTTTTATAGATTGTAAATAAATAAAAATAATAATAATAATATATATTGATGTTTTTTTTTTATAATCCGTTCATTGATGTATAAATGTTGGCGATTTGCTCTTTTATTTGACATTTCATCTGCACTGTAAAAGGTATTCTGCTATATGTTTACACTTTAGATTATGAGACTGAACGTTCTAAGTTTATGATCGCTGATATTTTATCAGAACATTAATTATCCTGCATTTAATTTTTTTTTTTTAGTTTTCAAAATAAGAAAATAAAGCAGTAAATTTTGTAAGATTATTAGCCACTGACAAATTTACATTTTTTATATTTCTTAAGACCCGTGTAATAAAAACAGTCACCGAATTCCACGAAACAAAATAAAAGTTACAAACCCTTTGATTTAATTCTTTATTTAATATTAAAAGCTAAATACTGACTAAAATCAATAAATTCGGCCGTATAAAATATTTGAAATTTGGCGCCTAGACAAGTAGCCATCCCTTCTCGAATAACATTGTTGACAAAAAAGATAATGGCTGACGTGCAGTTGTCGAGTGCTGGACATATCTGCGTCTAATATTTTCCTACTGTGAGTAATAAAAATCCAAATAACACCTAAAATATTTCGTACGTCTCTAGTGCATAAAGTGATACAGTGCATATAGTTCGCGAGATTTTACGATGACCGCATCGTGAAGAAAAGTGGAACAGTAAGGAGCGCCTTGAACAGTGGTCGAGTGTACAATCCATGTTAAGAATCACCGAATTTCAAGGTTATGATAGTGACTAGGCGAGGATTTCGCACTGGCTACATTGGCAGCACTGAAGTCTTGATAAACACTGGCGGCGGGATATTTGAATTGAAAAACTCTGTGTATTAATAGTGAACAGGTAACCGATAGTGCAAAACTATTGACTCGAAAAGCAAGTTCGATGTTTATCAACGTAAAAATCAAACTAACCTCAAATCACGTCAGTGTGCAGGGCAGATGACGCATACTCGATCTTAAATTCTAAACTCAACATTCCGTAAACAATAAATAATTATCGCGATACAGTTTTGACGTGAGAAAAGAAAAGAAAAGAAATGGGGAACTCCGGATTGAAGCAGCACTACGAGGTGGCGAAGAAGACCGGTACCCTAAATCTATCGCACAGAAAGCTCGACGAGTTCCCGCAGCAGCTCGCGAGTCTCGTCAGCTGCTTGCGCACCCTCGATTTGTCGTACAACAAATTCACTAAACTACCCCTCGAACTTGAACATTTCACGCTTTTGAAACAGCTCAACGTCAGCGACAACAGACTCAGCGAATTACCAGATGTTTTTGGGGCTCTGATCAAACTTGAGACGCTCAACGCCAGTGCGAATTACATCGGCGTGCTGCCGTTTTCCTTATCGAAACTCACGCATCTTAAACAGGTCAGTATTTTATATATTATAAACTCTGTTGAACAGTTTCATTAAACTTCTCTCAAAAACTGTATGAAACTTTCAAATTAAAAAACAAAAATTATAATAGTGAAATATTGAAATATTTTCTGTATAAGATAATGTCATGTATATTAAAGAATTCTTCTATTGTGTTTTTCCAGGTGAACCTGTCGGATAACCGTCTAGTCGAGTTCCCACTGATGTTTTGCGGCCTGAAGCATTTGGACGTGTTGGATCTGTCGCATAATCGACTGACAGTAGTTCCAGACGGCGTTT
Source organism: Megastigmus stigmatizans (assembly GCA_900490015.1). Classification (NCBI taxonomy): domain Eukaryota; kingdom Metazoa; phylum Arthropoda; class Insecta; order Hymenoptera; family Megastigmidae; genus Megastigmus; species Megastigmus stigmatizans. Next base: position 17,016 of record UELV01063940.1, read on the forward strand.
CAGACCTTCACGTAATCGAGCTTAATCTTAATCAGAACCAGATAGCTGTGCTCTCGGAAAAACTGGCGGATTGTCCGCGTCTAAAGACTTTGCGTCTGGAGGAAAACTGTCTGCAGCTAAACGCAATTCATCGGTCTATCCTTGAAGACTCGAAAATATCTGTGCTGGCAGTGGAGGGAAATCTATTCGAGATCAAACAGTTTCCAGATCTGGAGGGCTACGATAAGTATATGGAAAGATACACGGCTGTTAAGAAAAAAATGTTTTGAACGTCCTTTTCTCTAGAATATATTTCTACTTTTCTATCGATGGGAAATCACGTATTAATTTTCCATGTTGATTTTGATTGCAAAATAAAAAAAAACTGCTGCTACATGTGACTGCGGTCTTAATCAATTCAATACCAGCGATATATTGAATATCAATTCAATATATATATATTAGCCCAAAGTTTTATTTGATTTAAAAAATATATTAGTATATGCTCTTAAAATTGGACTTTGATGTATTCATTAAAACCACCTATCAGTCTTTTTCTGATTGTACTTTTGATATTTGCAACAATCTGTTGTCCGCAGATAAGCTATAAGCCAATTGATCCTCACCTTCATACGTGAACAGTAAGTGTGTATAACAGTAGTATGAAAAATACTGCAATTCTTTACACGTGAACAGTATATCTATACACACAATGATTTTATTACGTCATCAGTTAGGCTTGCCATATGTAGGGAACTGCATTTTTCGGGCTTAACATTGTAGGTACGTCACACGCCAATTAAGATAAATCAAAAACTCCGATGAGTATACGTCAAGGTTAAACTTTATCGCACAAGTGTACGGAGAGGCAGGAAATCGCGCGTATAGGCCTCAAAGTACGCATACATACACACGATGATAAAATTCATTTCTTATAATTATTATTATATAAAAATATTTCACGTCATATTCTATGAATCTACTACGAAGTTTATAGAGAACGAATTATTATCTCAGCAAAATTTCACTTTATGCAATAATTAAATTATGCCGTGTTGATTAAAATTCGAATGATCATTGTACACCGAATAGTAATTGATAGTCACGTCAACCTGTACACATTACACTGCGAATATCGTCTCTATTGTCCAACACACTTGATGCAGTTGCGCTTTACGCACACTTTGTCGTATAACGACAATTAGACCAGAATTGCAATGTACAGCATGCCATTTGTTAATTTGCACTTACGATTGTACATATGCCCTGGCGTGTGTGGCATGTTTTCATATTTACTATATTAGTATAGATATACTTTTACGTGGTAATGTGATTCCTTATACTGTTCATGCGTTGGACTGCAGTAGAAATATATATTTAGTTTGTCCAATTTCTGTTGATCGGTGAACAATAAAAATCTACTGTGAAAAGTAAACGTTTAAATGAAATAGACATGTATAATTGACCTTTTTTATCATTCATATAAATTTATACTATGATATATATTTGACTCAACTACTAGTATAGTTCAGTCAAATATGGTATATTAAGACTCAACTTCCAACATAATTCAGTCAAAAATGTGAAACATTTATATCTCTAAGTGTATGTCAAGTTTAAAATATTATTATTTCAAATTATAAAAATATATCAGTTGACGTGATATTAAAACTCTTCCTTGATTCTCACTTTATCTCTTCAACACATTTAAAGCGTAAACAATGCAAAAAGGAAACCGCTGCTAGTCAATGTGTTGTGTATTGTACTTAACCCGTTAACGGCCAAATGTCGATTTTTTTCTTCTCAACTTTCGACGCTGTAACTTTTTATGTAATCATCCTGGGAAAAATTCAAAATACAGTGTTTCCGACAGTATAAAGTCTCATGTCTCAAATGTCGGTGCTAGAATTGGCCTAAAATGCGTGATTTTTTGATTTTTTTTGCAAAAAAGACCTCTTCTATGAAACCTCCACAGGATTTTTGATCTTATTCATTAGAAGCCGAGATATTGCACTTGAAATATTGAAAATAACATTAAATACCTAAAACACCTCCTACATAAATTTTTGGAATTTACGGTTTGAAGAAATTTTCTTTTATAATCTATAAACCAATTTCACTATAAAGTTTATCTCCTAAGTGATTGCATATGATGCAATAGTTTATAAGTCTCAAGGGTTGTTTTAGTGCTGTAAAGTAGCTGTGCTGTGTGAAGTGTGAATTTTGTATTTTTACATGTTTTTTTTTTGTTTTGACTGTTTAGTCAGCCTGAAGAGGAGGGTATACGTTGATAAGCCCTCGAAACGTCGCAAAATAGTAGTAATAAAGAAAATTTTGCAGTATATTCCTTGATGATCGATAGATTCATTTTACCATTGTTTATCTCCTAAGCTTTAATTTCATTTTTTATTTGACTCAGTGCGATATTTTGAAGCCAAATATTACAGTTTAATGATGAAAAAAACTGATATTTCCGTAGGTTGCACCAAAATGACAATATATAGGCCGGTTGGTAGTTTCATATTATCAAATCTTAAAACTTTAATATCTCGATTTTAACAAATCGTAGCAAGTCGACTAAAAAAATAAATTATAGTTTAAAAGATAAGCTTTCTAACGAAACTAGCAAAATTAATAGCAAAAATTTTCGTACACTGTATAATTCGGAATTACGGAATTTCATACTATTTCCAACGCTTAAATTGCAATATCTCAGCTTCTAATGAATAAAATAAAAAAATTCTCTCGAAATTTCAAAGAGGAGATATTCCCATCTCCTTTAAATAATAAGCATCCGCTAAGGCTTTTCCAAATTCAAAGTATCAAATTAAAAAAAAAATCACTCATTTTGCCCGAAAAATAAGCTATAATTTTTTTAATTTAACGTTTAGGCCCATTCTGGCACCGGAATTTGAAAGATGAGACTTTATACTATCGAAAACACTGTATTTTTACATAAAAAGTTACAGCGTCGAAAGTTGAGAAGAAAAAATCGACATATGGCCGTTAATGGGTTTAAATATTAATTTAACAACGAAAGTATACTTGTAATCAGAATATTTATCAGTATTTCTAGGATATGATACTGAAATAATGCATAATTAAAACCTTATAATTACTTTCATAAATCATATAATAGTCTCTATTAGTGGATATCTTATTTATAGCAGTGTTTTTCAACAATCATGAATTTCATGCAAATTCAATCACTTTTCAGTATATATAGTTTTTCAGTTTCAACACTAGCATATGCATAAAAAGCTAAAATTGTGATACAATTAGCTATGCTGATAATCAAGAATGACGAAAAATACTTGACCAAAACTCTTGAAACAATATTTATTAATTCTGGCTGTTTTATAGCTACGATTTTAATTTACATTATTTTTTGAACATTATTTTTACTAACAGCATTATAGCCAGTAACAAGGTTTACAATTTTTGTATTAACATAAAATATTTGACTGAATGTATACAATGTAAAAAATATATACGAATTTCTATGTTCAAAGTGCAGGTGTTTGTGTACATATATTGTAATATGTACTTTTAGGAATTTAAATTTCTGTAATTTATTCACGTAGTTTGTTCAGTCACATGAACAGGGTGTCTAGTTTTCAATAGCAATAAAATTCCCTTTGTTTTCCTGGTATTTTCTTGTTTATATTTTCAATTTTCCAGATGTTTAAATAAATATATTATGTATAATTTACAAATATAAATAATACAAATGAATGCAGTAAACTGTAATATAAATGGAAAAAGTGTAAAAATAAAACTGTCAAGCAGAGTATTTTATCGCGAAAAAAGATTCTCTCATCATTAGAATATTAAGATTAAATATTTGAAAAGCTAAATTAAATAGCATTTTAGCATAAAAGTACCATTCTCTAACAATCATATTTTAAATGCAATTAGGGAAAAAATAGATTATTTGTTATATAATATACACTATAGATACAAGAAGCTGTTGCAACACGAAGCAGGCTTTACTAATGTTTTTCTTCATTTACAAAAGAATGTAATTCTCAATTTCTATAAAAAAATTCTCTTCTTTTCCCGTGTGTTTCCCCCGAATTTTCGTTGAGTATAGACACTGTGAATTAGAAACAACGATCAGCTTTTTCATAAGAATTCAACAATTTCGATGAATACTTAACACATTGTAAAGATTTTATGTTGAAATAAGTTTGTTCTATAAGAATAAACAATGAGTACATCACGTTTATATGTACATATATATTTGATATAAAGTATTGCGTACAATTTAGTACAATGGATGTTACCACCAATCAATTCGAATCTACGAATTTTAATATAGTTCTATGTATAATTTTAATATATTTAAATATATATGTTATAAAATGATATCCCGTATCAATTTTATTTCTTCGAACCATCAGCTTTTCCTTGTGCTTTATTTTCCTCATAGAAAGAATCGTCGTATCCTCAGTCTAATTCTCAATTAAACAATAATCAAATAAAATTCATTTCGAACACAAGCTTTTCGCAGACGACATACCGATTTATACATTGCGGTTAACTTTTGCCGGCGCTCGCGCTTTCATAAAACTAAAAGGGTTCGCTTGAACAAATCGCGGGTTGATCGTTGAAAGCGCTCTCTGGAAAATTAAAAAACGTCATTCTCACTGATACACGCACAAATCGAACACGGGGTTATTGGTTTATTTCCAAATTTCACGTTATATACACGAACAACGCAACAAACGGCCGATAAATGACGGCAAGAGATATGTGCGCAAGTATGCGAAGCGCATTCGTCAAGATATAAAAGCATTGGCGGTGGCTGTCCTCGGCTCGCGGCTCTTCGCCTCCCGATATCTAAAAGCGCATCGTCACTCCTCCGCAACAGCAGCAGCGTAAAACAATGAGATATGTACGCGGGGGGCTCTATACGATGTGTGCCGCGCATCCAATATTCAAGGAAATAAAGCCATAAATCCGTCGTTGCATTCGACGGGCAGCGTAATTTACGGGGAGGCTCGTCGAGTGAGAGAAAGAGAGAGAAAAAGACCTGAACTCCTATACATGTATACGTATGTGTGTGCGTACACAGGCTTCTTCCTTTTCTTGCATATATATTCTTTCCCGTTCCAAAGAGAATCGCATTATTTTCGAGCTCTCCGGAAGAGAGAAAAAGAGAGAAACGAGAGAGAGAAACAGAGAGAGAGACAGAGAGCGAGACAGAGGAGAGCCCAGGCAAAGGTAAACATAAGCTACAGATTCTCATCTCTTCTCTCCGCTATCTTGAAAAAGATTTGCTCTTAATCCCTATTATACGGGAAAACCTCGGATGCGGGAAATTCTTCAGGCCGACTTATAGACCCCGTCGAGAGATGATTTTTTTTTCCCTCTAATATCCACGCGAGTAGCCAAATATTTTGTTTACGTTGCCGTGAGCCAAGGTAAGGGTTCGGCTCAGATGTATATGTATATATGTATATAAGCGGAGACGAGGTAGCGCATGATCGAAGCCCCGACTTCGGGAGCCCTGCGCCTAAACAATTAACATCTCCTCGTAGCTCGATTAAAAATCCACTTCCGGCGTGGGAAAAATGTCTCAGCATCCAATAGAATCGTCGATTGGACGGTGAGCGAAAGGTCCGAGCATCGAGTCTCCCGAATTCGAGGGAGTAAGCGTGAACGGATCGACTCGAAGGGCTGGATCATTTTCGCGATACGCGAGTGTCGTACTTGGATGCCTCGTCTAGAACGGCAGAGGTCGCCAGCGTGTTATTCCTGAACGGCCGAACGCGACTCGCGTACACATGCCACCGACACACCGCGCGACCAGAGAGAGAGAGAGAGAGAGAGATGCAGAGAGAAGAGCCCATCATCAGCTCCGAGCGCCGAGCTGAACGGCAATAACACCGTTTTATGCGCGCGGACCCCGACTCTCTCTCTCTCTCTCTCTCTCTCTCTCTCTGTGTCCTGCGTGCATGTGTGTGAATGCGCGGCGGCTCGTTGAGTGTGTGTTGGGGGGATATAAAGCTGCGGCTGAAACGGCGCGCTCTACTCCGCTCGAGAGGTATTTCTTGGCCGAGCAGCTCGTATTAACCATTTTTACGCTGCGCTGCGTAGGCCCAGGGAAAGATGTTGTGTAAAATTTTTCCGCGGTTCGATCCTCCCTTGAATCAACTTTGATCGACGATATTTGCGCGGATGCGCGCGTATAAGCGATCGATTTTTTTTTGTCCCTTGGCTCTCGAGAGGCTTTTTATAGATTTCGACTTTAATTACGGGAATTGGTTTTGCGGCTTTCATTTCGGCTAAAAGGCTTGACCGATACATTCGCGCGCTATGTAAAATATTGCTTCTGGAAATTTGTTTTAGTCGATGCCGGTGCTTGTATGGATAATGTAATTAAGCAAAGTTGAGACGAACGTTTTTTCAGTATGATGAGATGATCGAACACGTCCAATTTGTTAGCATCGCGAGCAGTTTGCGAAAATTTCATTTGATTATATCTGATACTTCATTCCTTGTTGTTCTACTTGGGTGTATGTAATATACTTTTATATGATTGTTGTTTAAAGGCATATGGGACTGTGGAACTACTGTACTAATATAATACCGACCGTTTTTTTGTAATGCGTATTGGTATTGTCCAAATTTTATATTTTCGCATCGTGAAATGCTCCTATGAAAAGTAGAATTAAATGAAGTACTTTTAAACACTGGAATTTACGAAAATCGGAGGGTCAAGTGTTATAATTACTCCAAAAATCAAGCATTCTGACGTCATATCTCGTTAAATCATTACGTCTTCGGCAAACAAGATAATTGGTAAAAGAGGAAAAACGTGCAGTACTTATGTATCGTACATATGCATGTGCCATAAAGTGATAATAAGAATATGTTTATATGCCCGACCCAAGAATATTACAGTAGTTTGGTATATATTTTTTCATCAATAAGTGTAATAAACAATACGATTATACTTTATACAAATTATAGATCGAAAAAAAATTTATTGTCTATTACATCCATCGCTAAATTATTATACTGTTCGTAAATCAGTATTGAATAAAAATTAATCCTTATGTATTTCTCCTCATTGTTACCAAAAACTCTAGCACAATTTTAAATATACAATATATTATACATGCACATAAGCGCGTATCTTATAAGGTATGACATACATACATACGTCAATATTTATATTTCTACAATTACTTTTAGTGGTATAATTTGTCTGTAAGAGCTTTACAAAAATGGAATAATGTAACAAAGTTAATAAATATATATGGTGATTGGTACCTGTTGTTCCTACATAAACCATCATTCTCTGATTTAATTCCAATCGTCCATAATTGTTTTTAAAATTTTGAGTTGTTATTCTTTTAAATTATGAATAAACAACCTTTAAATCTTATTAACAGAACATTTTTATGAAATACGTTCCGCTCATTACAAGTGTTCGAAATAAAACACGCTTCGCCTTGGAAATTTCAATTTAGTATATTTCACCGATATTCGTAAGTTTAATATTTAAACTGTTTAACTTGTAACAATATTGTAAATATATTTTTACTTCTTATCTAAAATCTAGAGCAGTGGAAGCATAAAATAAAGTCAATTGCTATTAGATAGATTTATAGTTTCATTTGTGAACTATCGAGTATTAATAGAGTTTAAAATTCAAAATTATCCACTGGAATAATGCGCAGCAGATTCCTCGAAAGCTAAGAAATGCGAGTACATAATTTGGAGGACCGAGAGAGCAGGGCTCAGTATTCAGTAACCAGCTGATCGTTGGTATAGCGAGTGGTGGAGTGTTCGCGTCGAGCCCAGGCAGAACGGAAGAATAAAAAGAGGCGGAAAAAAGGACAACGAACTACCGGGGGGGGATCTGCGCGCTCGGCTATACAGCGCCTCGCTCGGCGCGCCCGCCATCTTTGCGTCTCTCTCTATCTCCGTTGCGGAATCACCTTTAAAATCCACGGAAGAGGAGAGAGAGAGAGAGAGAGAGAGAGCCAGAGCCGAGAACCCGCTCTCGGCACATGTATACACATCGATACGTACACGCGCGCGCGTCCGTGGGAGCGCGAGAGAGAGAGAGAGAGAGAGACAGTTCTCTCACTCCTAGTTCTATATACTATACATAGGATTGTGTGAGTGTTGCGAGTGTGCGTTTCCCTCGAAGATGGCGGACGTGTTGGCCGCGGTGGCGGCGGCTCGAGGAAGTTTTGCGTGGCTCTACAGGCCCCGGGTGAGCGCGCCGCGAGTCGTTTGAGTGTCCGTGCGTGACCGCGCCGCGGCCGATCCAGCGGTGCTTCGTTCAGAGTGAGCCGCGCCGACCGGACGCGCCTTCCACGAGGAAATACTACAGATCGTATACACACACAGTGGCCCCC
>UELV01063961.1:942-23137 GCA_900490015.1 Megastigmus stigmatizans
GGGGGGGGGGGGCGGGGGTTGAGGGACAATTTTAATTAGTAATCAAAAAGTTTCGCATGATTCATTGCACACCGGCCGGGCAGGCCGCAGTTAGACACTGCTGCTGCTGCTGCTGCTGCTATATGCTCTCCTGTGAGCTCCACCCTCTCTCCGTCCCTATCTCCCCGACAAGATAAAGGATACAGAAGCAGCAGAGGAGACAAAAGAAGGAGTGAAGGAGAGGAGAAGCCGAGGTGGAGCGAAAGGGCGAGAGCGCGTTAACGACCGGAAATCGTAAAGTCGGCGAATCGGATAAGACCTCGACCGGTGCGAGGTTATGAGAAAATGGCCAAGTAAAAGGACTCTCTCTCTCTCTCTACCTTTTGCCAACAGAGAGAGAGAGGGGGGATTTTTCCTCGCGTGCGCTGCGCACACCGGATTATATATATATATATCAGTGTGTGCGTAAGGAGGACGAGGAGGAGAAACAGATCGCACCGAGGTATAAAGTGCGTATAGCTGCTTGTGTGTGTATGTATACGCGCGCGATTCGAGATCAATTAGGACGTGGGAAAAGGCGCGAGTGGGAGTATCGCGAATTAGCATTTTTATCCGCGCACTGGCTGCTTCCTTTCCCTGCGCGCACAAGAGATGAGCGCGATTTTACTAACGCCTAGGTATATACTTATTATATGCGGTTGCGATTGCTCTTTTTAATCTTTTTTATTCATTAATGTATTATAATGCTGCTGCTGCAGCCGTTTTGAGCTGGGCTTCGTTAGCTCGTTTGATCATGCTATATTTAATCATAGGCCAGATCTATTTTTAATTCTTATTTCGTGCAGTTTATTTGTACAAATAAATCTATTTGTAAAAAACAAAAAAGTATTTTTTGAATAAACTTATAGGCAAACTTAAAGCTCGGATAGATTAGTCCACTTTTTGCGATTATCATCCGATCGCGAAGAGTAAAAAAGGTAACAACAGGCACGTTCTGTACTATTTTACAGTCTATACCGAGTTCAAAATAGGTTATACGGCCGACGTAATGAAACTGCAGCGGATGCTGCAGCACATACACACGCGACAATTCGAAATCGGATTAACACCCTTTTCTATATCCATTTTTTTCTGATTCTTTATCCATTTTAAAAGTTCTTAAAGGCTCGTGCTCACGCAGATTTTATTTTCGCGCGCCAACGATTTTACAGCCAAACTCGTCGCGCGAATCTGTACATTCCCTCCCCCGACTTCTCGTTCTCCAACTTTGCACACGGTTTCATTGTCAATATTGCTTCCGCGTCCGTTGCGCTGCTACACGACTTTAATTATTTTAACCTATAACTCTGGCAGCTGGTGTGTGTGTGTGTGTGTGTGTGTGCGCGTATATAGAATATAATATCGATCGAGGTTCCACCGATCTACATTTTCCTCTCTGGCATTATCATAACGGTAACTATCAATTTATTACGGACACTATAATTATGAGGGAAGAATAATGCATCTCGCGCACACGTCGGTTTTAATAACGCATTTTAATACTCTAACGCGAGAACGTGAATTTGTAACGTCACACTTGACTCGCGCGAGCTATCCGCCCCATTGGGATGCACAAGCTAAAACACAAAACAACAATATATTCGAGTCAATTTCTTAAAGGTGAATTTCGCGGGAAATCTTTGCACGTCAGCCTGTCAAACGAACAATCAGAATCCATCTTGAAGCACACACCAAAGAATTCATCCTATTCAATTTGAGAAAATGGTCAAACTCGAGGCAGACCAGGTATATAGCATAGAGATATCCAGCAGCGATAAATTTGAAAAATTCATCCTTGAACGAAAAAAGGGATCTCTCTGAAAATTGATCGAGACAAACCCCCATTCGTCATCCCTTCCGGTCGCGCGTTTGTCCGCCTCTCTCTCTCTCTCTGGCAACAATGCCTCGCGTGCGAAAAGACATAAAATTTCACCGTAGTGTTTAGATCGTACAAAATCCAGTGCAGCAGGAACAGCACACACACATTGTATACGTGCGCGACATCTTGAATATAAAGACGTCGCGCAGCATCGTGTATAATAGATAGAGCTACATCATTTTTCCCTCTAGGGCTTTTGTGTGCTGCAGCGCCTCTCTTTCTCTCTCTCTCTCTCCTTCGTAAACCACTCGGCGATGATCCATATGCGACACGTCGGGCGATAGATCTTTTTTCTCTCTCCCTCTCTCGATATAATCACCGCGCGCGCGTGTGTGTATAGGGGCTGGTCGTCGTCGAGAGCCCGGCGGCGTTTCGATCTATGCTTTCGACCCGTTCCATATATATTCCGTGTAATTTACGCTGATGTACGCTTGCGCATACTACCTATATATGTGTGTGTACACACGCTACAGGAGATTCCGATTATGTGCGCGATGTTGTTTGCGGGCGCGCACTCAAGATGTTGCGTATCCCAAGTGTGTGTATATTGTGCGCGGGCTATATGTATAGTCGGATAAATCCGCTAATCGCTTTGTGTGCGATTTCGCGGTTTCGGCTGAGCGCGCGCGCGCGATATAATCATCTATTTCTGCGTTAGACCTATACACGGTACTTAAGGTTTACATCCTACGCCGTTAATTGCTTGTAGAAATTCGCGTACGGTATGTTCGGGGAATATCGAATGTCTTTTTCCACGATTTATGCTAATATTGTATTGTGTTGGGAACAAAATGTGGAAGCAGGTGTGAAACAGCCGAGTAATTTTCGTCTATGTTCGCCTCAATGACTTGGACATTATACATACTCCCAACGCTAATCAGGCATTTCGATGTCGCAATCGCGCAGCGCGTACAAGTCAAAATGCATTTCTTCACGTTAGCTGCACGCAGCATCGTTACGCCATCAATATATGAGCACTTTTCGTAATACAAAAATATCGCAAACACAATATATTCTCTTTTCCAAACTTATTGCAAGCCCGTCGTCTCTTTCTCGCGTAGGCGCGCACACCTGCACGAGCGTCTGTGCAGATCCGTCTTTTTCTCCTTTCTCTTCTTCTTTCTACTCTTTTGTCCATGTCTATATACCAGTAGTCGTAGAGCCGTTCCAATATGTACTCGCCAAGCAGACTATGTAGAGGACAGAGTTACACAGAATACACGTATAGAATCGCATATAGGATTGTTTGTCTGCAGGGATATAGCATAGCTGCGGAGGTCCGGGCGTACAAATAACGTAACACGTGTAGCTTCGGATGGAAGGACTCGCATATTTGTACGTATGTGTGTATGTGTGTGTGTGTGTGTGCGTATCAGAAGGGACAAGCGCGGAAATTTTCACGAGTGGCTCGGAGAGAGAGAGAGAGAGAGAGAGAAAGAGAGACGCGTTGATGGATTGCGGGGGAAGCCCCGGGCGGCCATTGTTGTCTTGCTTTAGTGTCTGTATATGTGTGTATGTGTGTGGAGCTCGGCAAGTTTTCCTACGCTCGGTGGATATATAATGCGGGACCGAGGGTCCGTGGTGTCGTCCTCCTACATACGGTCGGGCGCGAAAAACGAAAGGGATATGGGCGTCTTGGGGGAAGGCGATAATTTGCACCGGGGTTTCGCCGACACACTTGCGCGCCAAATCTTGGGGACTGCGGGTGGTATGAGAGAGTTGGTGTTGCTGCGCTGCCGCGGCGGACCGAGGCGGACGGTTTTACTGGTGCTCTGCGCGTTGGTCTTTGGGTAAGTGCGAATAATGGCCGTGACGAGTTCTGGATCGCGCGGGTATACGTTCTTGGCCGCTGCGAGAGTTGTGTGAGCTTGTTGGGAAAAGTCCTTAGGTCGAATTGACTTTGGATTTGAATATGAGGTTCCAGTTTCGAGAAAAAGTAATTTTTTTAATTTTAAGGAAAGTAGCCGTGAAAGGAATTTAAATTCGATAGAAAATTACGTAAGAAGTCTTTGATAGAGCTGCTTGCATTCTCTCGCGTGTAATATCTGTTATTGTATATTATGCGAGGAAGGCGGAACAAATTGCTTATTATGTAAAATATTTGAACTGGAATAATGAAAATTTGATTTGGAATGAACCAATCTATTCTTAATTTTCACGTGAATCTACATTTTATAGTTTATATAAACTATTAGTAAAATATAAATTTTAATTGAGATTCATTATTTTGTACTTTGACAGTGTCATCGCTAAAATATTTAATGTGTATGCCTACACAATGAAACTATAATGTAGGAATTCTAGATTTATAAAACTAATTGTATAAGTATAACCAAGTTATTATAGTTATAATGCACTAAAATCGATAATAGTTTATGGATATTTTATAATTTAAAATAATTTAGACATATTCAGTGTATCACAAGAAATGGATGATATTCCTTATACCAACCGTTTAGCAATGTTCTGTTATTTATTAAATATCAGAAAATAATTGAAAAACATATAATTTAAAAAAACCGCTTCTTTTAATTGAAAGATTGGAAAGGTAAATATTGGTATACATAATTTAGAAGGTTTCACAGTCCGGTAATTACCGCAAGGCAAAAAGCAACATTCCATGCGCAAAAAAAATGTTAACCGTTCTTATACCCGCTCTGTTTACCGTCCATGATTATTTAAGATATTTAAAAATTGCGCAAAGGAATTGCGTAACAGAACATCGAGAGAGAGAGAGAGAGAGAGAGAGAGAGAGAGAGAGAGAGAGAGAGAGAGAGAGAGAGGAAAATATGACGAGGCATTAACCAGATACACATAAGCCAGTCGCGCGCTTCCGTCGAGACCAATTGAGTCGCTGCCACGCTCCCCGCAGACAAGCAAAAATATTAACGTTCGCGGTTTATAATAAGCGAGAATGGTACTGCTGCTGCTGCTGCTGCTGCTGCCGGTCTTAAGCTCGGGAAGTAACGCGTAAATATAATACACCAAGAGTCCCGAGTCCGCGGAGGAAAAACCAACAAAACGAGGGAAGGAAAAAAAACGAGAGCACGCACAAGGAGAGCGCGAGACAAAAAGTGGAAGAGAATGGCCGAGTAAAGCAAGAGAGAGAGAGAGAGAGAGAGAGAGAGAGAGAGAGAGAGAGAGAGAGAGAGAGAGAGAGAGAGAGAGAGAAGACGAGCAAACTTTAAATCCATGTTAAGAAGAAGAAAGAGTGACGTTCTTTCATGCTTATCCCGGAGATAAATGATTTCATGCTTGGCTTACTTCATGTCATCGTCGACGCTTCCGTTCCTGCCCCCCTCTCCACTTCTTTTCTATTCTCTTCCCCCACTCCCCGCACCATCTGTCTTTCTCTCTTTCTCTCTCTCTCTCTCTACTTTTTTTACTCTCCATGGTCTTATCTCCTGTTTGCTTTTGGCGTCGCCATCTCATTCTCTGCCTATGACCTTTAACAAACTTCCAAACGTCATGGTCTTGGATTTGCCTCTTTTTTTGGTCGACGCGCGTAGGTTATATCCTTTGATGCTTGACTCGAATCGCTACCGCGGGCGGCGGTTTTGGGGGCCGAGGAGAGAAGAAAGGAGAGGATAGGAAAATCATTCTTTGTGCGTTCGATATGGGTATATATAATCGGTTGGCCCGATGTTGCCTTGAGAACCCTGACGGGAAGGAGAGTTACGTTATTTCTGCGGATTATTTCGACGATGGGGAAAAAATTGTGTCACACGGACAGGATCCGTTGGAATTTCGAGCGAAAGACTGATTTCGTGAATAATTTGTAGTTGAAAAGTTTGTAGTTGAAAAAAAGAATATTAATTTTAGAATTGTAAATGTAAATTTAAAGGGGAAGTTAAACGGGAAGTTTAAAAATTTTAATTTAGTCTACTTACATACGCGAAGAAAGGGGAAGCGATGAAAATCTATCTGAAAGTTTGGTGAACTAAAGCATTTTATTACGGACGAGATTACGACATAATGAACGTAAAATGGAATATTACTATTAATTTACTTAAAGGTTTACGTTCTATTAGAGCTTGGTACTTTGAAATCTGTCGATAACGTGATGGGCTGCGAATAATTTACAATCCTCTTAAACACTTCCGCATTATATCAACACCTACTTCATAATTAACTGCAGCCCACAAGTTAAACTCGTAATTATCATATTTTCTTCGCCAATTATTCCGAGTTTATATATCGATAAGATATTTAAGTACTTGACAGCATTTAGCACGTTGCATACTTACATACATTTAAAACTTGAATCAAGAACATGCAAATTTTTTTTTTCCCATAAAAGTCTTCGACAATATTTAAATTTAAATTTAAAAACTGACATGTGCTCATTGAACGATGGAAAAATTCCAATAATGAGAATGTTTCTTGTCCTTTTTTTATTGAAACAAAAAAATGCGTTAAATATCATTATCATATTCTAGTGTAATTCTCGTTACCATAATGTCGCACTCCGAACATCCGAGTTCGTTACTCTCCCGACGAATCATTCCCTGTTTTTCACGCGTCGCGTGTTTCTTTTAGCTTCGACATTGGGCGTCGGAGAGCGAGAGGAAAAAAAGCCCAGGCGAGGGAGAGAGAAAGAGAGAGAGAGAGAGAAGGTTCGCGCCAGTATTCACCTTTTGCGTCACCGACAAAAACGAGGATGGAGTAGCAGAGCAGTAGCGGCAGTAGTTGAGGAAGGTTGACGTTTTCTTATTCGCTTATGTGAAAACGCACCGGCTGGGGAATACAGAAAGCACTTGCGACTTAAATGGATCGGGGCAGATTTTGCTTACTCTTTTTTCTCTCTCTCTCTCTTTATTCGCTTCTTCTTCTTCTATTGCTGTTGCTTCTTTTACGTCTTCGCCTTCTACTTTATCGCAAAGTTCTTTCTATTCTGTTGCGTCTCGACATGCAGTGGCATTTATTTTGGAAATAAAGGCACTGACTTTGATTAATCCTCGGTGGCTGAACAAACTTGCGAATTGTTGACGGAGTGAGAGGCTGAGAGAGAGAGAGAGAGAGAGAATTCTGTGTAATGAAAATTTCAGCGCTGATGCGAGGGATTGTTATGTGGAAAATGTATGTTTTTGTTCAGTTTCGTGAAAAATAACCATTTCGGTGGACGTACGCAGCTGCCGGATAATATTTTTCGTTTTTATTGCTTAAGAAAAATATTTACACTCCCTCTGCGAAGAGTTTGGATATTAAAGAAAACTTGGTATTAAATGTAGAAAATAAAAAATTAGTTCAATATCTAAAAAAATATAGTTTTCTCCCATTTATCTTTTAATACAATTAATTCCTTCTCAATTATTTTCTTCAAAATAATTGAGTTTTTTTGTCGTTTAAGATTTTTCAAAATATTTAATTTAATCAATTTTTAAATTCAAAGAATTTTCTCTGAACTCTGAACCAAGTTGAGAGTCATTCAAAAAATTTGTAATTACATTCTGATAAAATTATAAAAGTTAAACCTAGTGTTAGTAATTTAGATGGAATTGAATAATTTAATTTAATAAAAGTACATATATTGGCATAAGGTTGTAAATTAGATTCGGCAAGTTCTTTGAGGGTATGAAATTCTACATAAAATTTGCAAAATATATTAGAACCACAAGTATACAATATTAATGAAAAGCATTCTGTCTGCATTCATACATAATTATATTGGATCTAATAATTTGTTGAATGATAATAAATGATTAAATTTGAGGAAGCTAAGTGCCAATGAATTGGCAGCGGTTTTTTTACGTAAATCATATGAAATGCCAGTATCCTCAGGTTCTCATTAAGAAATCAAAATTTGCCGTCTTAATCCTAGAAATTATCGTGATCAGTTGAAGTATGATTAGCTAAAATTATTATTTTCAGAATGATGACATATATAGATATTTTTCATAAATCCAGTTCGATAAAGGACGTCCATATTATAGACCATCTCGCGAACTTCAATTATATAAGACTATGTAGGTTGATGCGAGGGAATTGTACACCGAAGTTATGGTTCAGACAACATTTTTAGGCTTAAAAGGGACTAGTCTAAATCTCGTAAATGTACTCGAATGATTTGTGTTGTTGTTGTCGATAAAACAAGAGCAAGCAAATGTTTCCAAACATCTTCTGACACCTACATTCGAAAACACAAGCAACCGTCATATTATCCCAAAACACCCTAATGCAAAAAAAACGAAATGATTCTTTCTGCTGAAAACGTAAGCGCCACAGCACTCGCAGTAAAGGATAAATCGGCAGCTATTAATCATACATAAACACAGAGATTGGTGCAAAAACACGCGAGGAAGAGGGGGTGATGGCAACGAAACGTGCCTACGAATCCTCAGCGTTTCCATAAAGAGAGAGCGCGCGCGCGCGCGCGAGAGAGAGAGAGAGAGAGAGAGAGAAGGATCGATAATACCGGATTAATCAAAGCCTAATATTAACGACAAGTGCCATATCGCATTAGCGACATAAATCGCTAGTAGTCGCTTTCGATATCGAGGAGAGTCGCGACAAAACGTGTATATGCTCTCAGGCTCTTCCGGCTCTAATGGACGAGACACACGCAGAGAGAGAGAGAGAGAGAGAGAGAGAGAGAGAGAGAAACAGAGAGAGATAGAGCGATAGAGAGTGGGATCAGGGGGAGGAAGAGGGAAAGAAGAAGAGGGAAAGAGGATGCGCGCTTTAATGTGGCCCGAAGGGCAACACCGATGCGTTCGCATTCATTACTCTCTTTTCTGACGATCGCCCTGTTCGATATCGTATAGAGGGGAAAGGTTGAGGTGGGATCACCGGGAAAGAAGTTTAACAGTTGATTTTCCAGTTTGTTTGGAATTAGGAAAGAGTTTCGAAACACACCGGCTCCATGCATTCGTTAATTGAAAGTCGAATTAGTCGAATTCCGTGAATTTGAAAATATATTGCTTTTTTATTTGGAATGGAAATTGGTAGCATCGGTCGATTTCATTTTTTTAAATTCCATTAATTAAATTTTCTTTGCTTTGTCTGGAAGGGGTTAAAAAGAGGTTCGAAAACGGGATGTAACGCTGCTCAAAAGGATCGGTCTGTTAAGACTCACTGGGCTGAGAATATTTCGGCAAAGGAATCATGTAGAAGGAATTATATAATACATTCTGAAATTATATAATACCTTTGATTTGCCCAGTGATTTTAGATTTTATAATTAACATCTTGAGCTTTTTATTGCTATAGCTGAAACTGTGCTCTTTAATTAGAGCGAGCGAATTCATTTTCGTGGAATGAACTCATGTTGAAAAATGTAAGGAATAGAATATGTAGGAATGGAGTATAGGAATAGGGGAATTGGCATGATTTTTTGTACAGCGGGTATATAGATAATTTTAATGGTTTTACATTGTAATGAAATTCGTGATAAAGTATTCCATAATTAATGTATAAACGTAAAGAATGAATTCAGAACTTTTATAACTTTTGAAATTATTATATTTATTATTATATATAGTAAAACTGTCAGTACTTTTGTTTTAAGGGGGTATAAAACTTTAAAATATTTCGATATTTCTTGCGTAATACGCCATTGTTCTATTTACGTATAGTATTAATGTAAATATATAAATAGATTTGATAATTTTATTTAGAAACATGGTATTTAAAATAATTTAATTATTTAATTTAATATGGTGTAGTTTGAAACCAGCGTATTCTCAAGTTTCATTATATTTCCTTCATAAACAAGTTGTACGTTGGAACTTGAGCTTATAGCTTCATTGTTACATGTTTGTGTATGTATATGTATATAGTAAATAATTTTATTTCGAAGTTTACATTACGGCAAATTTAAGTTTAGCTTAAAAGCTGGTATATCGAAAGCTGCAACGTTATAGGGTGAAATGATTTTCTACAGGGAACTTGCATGAAAACAACTGATAATTCTTATTCGGTTGTATTTTTAGTTTGCTAAAAAATATACAATTCTTTAAGTTATACTTGTAGTATTTAACATTTATTTTCCATACAACCAGATGATACTCTTTATCATCAAGGCTGTTGTTAGAATTCTGAATTTTAATTCAAAAGCGAAAAAGTGTCATCAAATTATCTTAACTAATAAGCAACCGAAATAGGAAAAAAAATAAATCATATACAACGTCCACATTTCAACAAACTTTTACAAAATCCGAATACTGCGTAAATAAATAGTCGTGTAATCATTTTTTATATTTTCCAGTCACCGTTGATTGTGAATAATCCTCAACACATTTGTAACAATAACTTTATATATGATGTATCATAGCTGAGTCGCATAACACGACACACAGTGCCACACCCAACCAAATGTATCCTCCATGGCAAAAACCGTGAAAACAGTTTAAAGAAGAGAAAATACTCAAACACACATATACGCAGGGTAAAACAGCGATACACACACAGACACACCTATAATACAGATACAGAATCCGATCGAGGCAAGTGCTGAATGAGAAAGCGAGAACGAGAGCTGCCGTGGTCGTAGAGGTAGAAGGGAAGAGAAAGGGAAAGAGAGATAGAGAGAAACTCGATTGCCGGTGCAGCGGGTAAATACGCAGCGAATAAAAAGCTTCGGCGAGTGTGTACGTACAGTAATTGCAAGACAACACGCGACCGCAATGAGAGAACCAGAGAGTAAGTGAGAGAGAGAGAGAGAGAGAGAGGGGGGGGCGGGAACGAACTCACGTGTGTGCGCACGTATACGTGTATACGCTTTTCCCCACAGTTTTTCCCCCCTCTCTCTCTCTTTCTCTCTCTCGGCAAAACGTATTGACGCTGTAGCGCTGCAGCAGCGCATCCCATGCACTGCGGACTTTATTTATTTTTCTCCTCGTTAATGAAAAAAAGAGAGAGTGGGAGGTGAAATTGTTGTTTAGCGCGCACGTGAATGTGTGTCTGTGTGCAATGTGTATCTGCAGATCGAGGCGTAAAAAAAACATCGTCAATGTTGAACGACTCGTTAATGTATAAATTATTGAGAGACGCGCGCGGTGGATTTCCGCTATCGATTATATAGCGTTTGTGCAGAGGAGCGGCGAAATAAAACCGATTGATTTATGTTTTTTTTATAAGCATCTCGTACCTTATCGACATATATACGTTTTTCTGTATTTTTCAACTTCTTTGTTCTCAATTTTTCGAAAGCACACACAGACACACAAACACCCGCACTATCTAATAAAGTTCGTAATTGTTCGAGCCTCGTATAATTCTTTTATCATCATTGAGATTCGATATACTCGTTTAAAATAATTGCACACGCAGCGCCGCGGGCGACGCGACCAAAAAAAAGAGTCGCCGAAAAGTTCTGCGCTAATGCACGACGCGTTGCCCCCACGAGGCCGTCGCATTAATCATCCGTGACTTAACGACGATGACGTGTACCTGCACACGTACACACACACACACACACACACACATACGCACATATAACGCGTTGATTTTCGGTCGCAGTAATTCTCTTCCGCCTGAATATTCAGCAACTGGGCCATCAATAAAAAATCATCTATCGCGAGAGAGAGAGAGAGAGAGAGAGAGAGAGAGAGAGAGAGAGAACGAAATTCCGAACTATTGCCCACTCTCTTTTGCCATATCAGGCAGCGCGTTAAGCGTGTAAATATCGAGCTGCTGCTGAGCGGGAATTTGCGACGATATACTTGCAATAACGATAAGTTGTGCGGTCGGCAAAAGTAAATACTCGTAAATATGCATGTGTGTGAATGTGCGTAAAAGGGAAGTTTAGAACTCCAGTGGCGTTTACGCGTCGATTGTTGTCGAGGGTTAATAGTTTTTTGGGGAAATGAGGCGTTGCGCGTTTTATTGTTGTGTATAGCTGTTGCGTCAGGGCCTCTGCGTCGCATTAGTTGCGATGGCTTTTTCATTCCTCCGTCCGTGTTTGTGCGCAATGGGTTTTACGAGCTTGAAATTTCATTGGTACTATTCACTCTTGTTTAGTGATTCGCATTTTTTTCCCGATGTTTTCGTATATATAAAGAGTGCGCGATCAAATGACGTATAGTTCGATTTTTAAGTGGTACATTTCAATTTTTGTTGGCCTATCACTCGTGGATCGACGTTAGGATGAAAAAGTGTTGAAACGGTTGAAATGTATTGTTATAGAATTAATGCGATGTAACAGTCGATAATATTCAAGTATCAAATTCAATTGGCTAGAAGACTTTTGAAAAGCCATAATTTTCTCGAGTCGAGTGGAACGTCGCGACGATAAACGATACAGTCACTCGTTTGCAGCGTATATTCATAAATAAATTACGAAAAGTAGGAAATTTCGCGTAAAAGTATTTACGAGGTGGAGTCGTATGTGTGGAGCTCGAAGCTGGAAAACAACGGTTCGCGCGCAACGATATTTCGCGCGCGCCGCGATAATTTAATGTAAAATTTAAAGTGGCGCGAAGGGCGCGCGAGAGCTGGAGATAAAGGGAGAAAGGTAGAGCTGGGGAAGAAATAGTGGTAATACGAATAAATACGATACGCATGGCTCGGTCCTGTGAATTTCACGAGCCGGCGCTTTTTATTGCAAAAATCAGAAGCTATGGGTACGTACATATATACACGGCCGCACCAGACTGGCGCGCTTTCAAATAATTTCCCTGGCCCGTACTCGCGCCGAATTTATTAATACCGCGTTATCTGCGCAAAGTCCGTGACTATTAATCTGAAGTGAAAGCCGCGCGGGGCAGAGAGATGCAAGCTGGTGTAGAGAGAGAGAGAGAGAGAGAGAGAGTGAGGCCTCGAGGCTCGCAGCTGCTAGCTGCATATGTATCAATCATCTATTGGCGAGATCTCTTTTTTTTTTATTGATTGATTGGGACTGCATTAGCTGTCGCTGATGGGATTATTGATTGCGCGGGATGGGGTCTCGGCGTGGGGACTTGAGTATATATGAGCGCGAATCGCTATTTCGGCAGTTTTGCGATATATGTGGAAAAGTGGCTACAGGCGGTGTAGCGCAGGCCAACTGCCGATGCGAGCGAAAGTTCATCCGAGCCGATTTTTGAGCAAAAATATATTGCTGATGATGTGATTTTAAATGGGTTAAGTTGACGTAGATTGTTATTGATGCTTTCAAGATTAATTGAAATACTTCGTCAAGTGGTGTTTTATATAAAATTTTATCATACTTTATCATACGTTATTATCATACTACAAGTTATTATAAACACACTTATTTTGCATAACTTGTGCATAACATATAATATCCACTCATGTTGCAAAATTTGCGTATGCTTAAGTAGAATTACTGAAACAAGTGCAGCTACGCTATATTAGTGAAATATTTGCGGGAGCAGCGGGTGAAGAAGATTTAAAGTATAAGAATAAAAGATACTCTTATTTGTTGCTCATTTATTTTCGATTATATATTATTTAGCAGACAATAGAAAATAATATACATTATTTTGATGAACCTTTGTATAATTACTTTTCAGATCATTGGCGCATTTTTTGTATACACATGATAAAAACGGAATTTAAAGCTTTACATATTATTTGATTACATATCGTACATGAGTATAAATGCTCACGCAAAAATATTTTTGATAAAAAATTTACTTCAATAACAACAGATCAATATTTATATAAACCGGTAGCACTATATTAATTAACCAATATCATATAGTAAAATTGTAAAATATCTTCTATGATTTGAGTAAATATTATCTTAAAATATTGGAATAAAATTTTCAATTTCGTTTATTAATAACGTTATATTCCTATACTCTCTAAATCTGAAAATGTGCAAACTGCGCATATGCACAGTTTTCTATTACATGGACGAGTCTTTGCATTTTCAAATTTAGAGAGTATGCTTATAAAAGTTTTATTATTTTAGTTTAATAAAAATTGAACGAATACTCAATCTAAGAATTCAAGATAAACGATTTCAGTAATGGCTCTTTCTCGAATAAAATAAATATTTTTTTAGATAGTTACAGAACCGGCCGCAACTCTTTATATACAGGACACATGCACCTCGAAAACACTTCTCGCCAAGTTAATTCAGCATACGAACTTTGTTCAATTAAAAGCGCGCAGTCATTCAGTCTCGAACCATTCATTCTTTATCCGCAGGCGAGACTCACAATAAAGCAGCGCTTGGTCGAATCTATATACACATATATATGCACACACGACATTGTTTTCGCGCGACAGAGCACAAGTATAGCGATTATACATGCACTAACACACGGCGCAAAATCGACGCCGCGAAATTATCATTCTCTATATATATATATATATTCAACACACACCAAATATTACGCACATACACACAGGGAATCTGGTTTGAATGGAATAATACACATGCACAGCGGGGAAAAGGATGTTACATAAGCGCGTGGAGGTGCGTCGGTGCAACCGCGACATAGTCGTCGGCGTCGACGTCGTCGTCATAATGCCGCTAATGTGGGCTTCGTCCAAGTTTCGCTGTCGCGCCATTTAAGGGTGGAAGATTTGTCGAATTTGCATAATTCCATGCGTGCGAGAGAAAGAGGAAGGGGAGAGAAAGAGAGAGAGAGAGAGAGAGGACGTCTTCGTCGTTAAAAGTACGTCGCGCGGATACGAGCTTTGCTCTCGAATCTCCGCTACTGCAGCGGAGCGACTACTATATACCGCTATAATACTATATATAGCTCGTTCTTTCTCTCGCTCTTTCCGGAAAGCCACACCGTCGCACCGCGACGCAAACTTTAAGCCGGATTCGTATGATAATCTTGTTTTCCTGCAGGGAGTTCCCGAGTGCGCTGCACCTCCCAGCCACCGCCGCTCCGTTTCTTTTAGCCGCCGACTTTTCTCCTTCTCTCTCTCTCTCTCTCTTTCAGTTGGAGGTTAGAGGGAACAGCTCATTTCGCGCCAAGGACTCAAGTTTTGCTTTTTTGGAAGTTTTTTTTTGAGGGTGGTTATTAGAGAGAATAGGACGTAATGTCGTTAGAGTACTGATGAAAGTGTAACGAAATTTTTAATTTTGCCGGTTGAGGATGGGTGCAGGCAGCTAGCTGCACTGCTCGCAGCTAAGATAATGTTGGAGAAAATTCATGTGACTATTTGGTTTGAAATTCAAGTATTGTCTTATAGGGACGTACTGTTAATTACTCGTATTATTGGACTGCATTCAGTATTCATAATATAAAATTGGAATAATAACTTTAATAAAGATATTACGAATAAAAATTCTAAAGATTCCGTCGAAGCGCAAGTAACGCGGTAATAATTATTTTCTCAGTACGTCGGATCCATTCGCGCTGGCTCACATCGAAGCGACCTCGACAAAGCAGAGATTCCTGGTGCGCAAAAATGCGTCAGAGAGAAAAGAACCTCGGCGTATAGAGAAACTCAACTTTTCAGCCGGCTGGCATATAAAACCGTATTTCATGCATACTTAAGGTTCTTTTCTCCGCGACTGCACTCATGCCATCGCCTTTGGCTTTCAGTCCCCCCCCCTTCCTCCCGCTCCTACTCAGCTCTTATGAAACGGATGAGCTCCCTCTTTGAGCCATAAACTAATGCCGAATCTGTTTTCCTCCCCAGATTTTCGTTCGGAACGTCCACACATATCGGCCCCACCTATATTTTGTTTCTCCTAAAATAGAAGTACGTTGCGAGAATCAGTCGAAAATAGGCTTCGCACCGCTGCAGACACACGCGTACACGCACAGAGCGAGAAACTCCCCCGCAGCGGTGCGAACTTTTTTTCCCCACGCGCGCGAACTGCAGCGGCCCCGTGGCAGCTCTGCACGCGCACTAACGCTATATATAAAATACACGACGCGGCGGCCGCTTGGTTGCGTCTATACACATGCACACCTTCTTCTTCCCATCGCTGCTGCTGTTGCTGCTGCTGCAGTAGCTCGGCCTCGGCGCGGGCGGCTAATTAAAGAAGGAGAGCTGCGCGCAAGAGGCCTCGAAAAGGCAAAGCAGCGAGCGAACGAGTGAGAGAGAGAGAAAGAGAGAGAGAGAAAAAGCAGCGTAGAGAAAGAAAAGAAAACGGCGGTAGCGGCGGCGAGACTCTTGGTGAATCGCAGGATGTGAGTGTAAGAGAGAGAGAAGGAAAGCGGGCGTGGGACGCTCGCGATTGTATTCTCGCGCTCGCGCGCGTGCTCCTGCCAGTGTGCAAGAGAGAGAGAGAGAGAGAGAGAGGCAGAGAGGAGGAGGTGGGGCGGCGGTATAGAGCCGGAAATGACGCGGGGCTCTAACAACTCGTTGCGCCGTCATCGCGCGTCTCCTCCTTACCTCTCCTCCTGCGCTCGCGCCGCGCGCGCTCCTTTCCTCGAACTGCACCTCCTGCAGGTGCACACGAGACTTTGACTCTTTAATGGCTACGGGAACAGACATCGGACCTGATCTCTCACTTCTATCCTCAGCGGCCCCTTATACTTATTTACTTCTTCTTCTTCTTCTTCTTCTTCTTCTTCTTCTTCTTGCGATTTCTCGTTGCAACCTCTCGTTCGCTCGTTTTTGAGAGCACTAGGAGCCACCTCGAGCGAGTATATAATATATATTCCGTGATTCCCGAGCTGGTGCAGCAGCAAAATTGCGTGTATCACGCGGAGGCCCCTGCAAGAGTGCGAGGTCGTAACGGTGTATTTTCTTATAATTTGCTTTTTAGCGATGATCTTGTATGCGCTCGTAGTACAGGGTTTACGCGTGCGGCCATGTTTTAGATTGGATATTAGCTACGAGAGTTTGATTGCTTCATGGGGGAGCGAGAGAGAATTATTGAATATGCGCGGAGCGCGAGCGATGGACATTACCCGGCCCTACTGTCGCCTCGGAAATTAATAACCAGACCCGGAAATGGGAGAATATTCGTCTTATTTCGCGATGCTTATATGAGTTATAGCCTTAACAGCCACGGTTAAATAAGGAGTTGGGTGAAAGCAGCTGCAGCGACCGTACGTGAAACTCGTTTTCCAAGACTCTTTCTATTTTCGATTCAATCATTAAAACCCACTGCTTTTTACCTGTACTCTCGTGGCTTTTGAAACGATCATCGCGTTGAGGATAAAATTGTATTTTGCAACAGAGAGGCGCTTCGAAACGGCCATTATTATAACGCTGCTGCACGCAAGTGAGTGCGTGGATATATATATTGAGGCGTTCCGCTTGCATAATATTAGAGATGAATTTGACGTGACAATCGGGAAACATTCTCTCTGTGTGTACAGTGTGCGTCTCTCGCGATTTCATTATCGATGGACAAATTTTCAAATTATAACGCATTAAGTCAAACTCAGCGTGTCTTGTATAATTGATACGGATTTGGGTTATTTGCGGGGAAAAGTCAGTGCTGCGGAAATAATTATCGAAGAACAATTCATAGCTCCAAGTTTTCTCTCTCGCTCCAGAGTTGAATTATTTCAATATGATCGAGTGAAAGACGGACCGCATGCGCACGCGTTTATGTAGAATATTTCGATTATCGTTTTCTGCATATATATATCCCGCGCCAAATGAAATATAACAACTCGTGTGGCGCATTAATTTATTCACGAGACTGCTTTGCGCTTCGTTCTGTTCTCTTCCCCAAAATGCCTCTAATTTATTAGGGGAAATTTTCAATTATTTTCAATACTGCGCATCTGCGCGCGGGCGCTTGCTTTTCATTTGTCAAATTAATAAACGGGGGTGGTATATGTATATGTATATGTGGAACGCGTGATGCTAATTCACGCGCGCTCTCGCGGCGAAATCAATTGATTTAAAATCATCTGCACTTCCAGGCTCTCGTGGAAATGTATACTTTCGGCTTGATGGAAACATCGGGCGGAATTTCATTTCGATATTTGTTATTTCTCGAGTGCTGAGTTAAAAGTTTGGTTGGCGATGTATGTTTATATATATATATATATATATTCAAGGATTTTTTGGAGTCGCGGGTGCGAGGCGATAGGCGCGCTATTTACCAGAGAGGTCACTTCTGGTATCCCAGCATTTATTACGATCGTGCATCACAATTACCTACTTGCAATGACAACGACAATGGGGACCGCAATAGTACGGCTACCACGAAATCGACGAGGACGTTAGCGGTAGTCCATAATTGTTGGGCACATAAAATGACGCCGAGATCAATACTCACGTCATATTAACTTAGGATTTCATGGATATTCGAGCGTTTTAAGTCACAATTGTTGTTTAGAAGTTTATAGTTTATGCGATGGGTCGTATTTCAATATTTATTCGAAACATATATTGTTACAATACGAAGTTGTGAGAATGATTTATATCTTTTTTGGATAAAAATATTGTGTACAATGAAAGGTAAGCGATGCAAAGTAAAAATTTTTAATTTATGCACATGAGGAAACAAATATATTAAGAAGAGACTTGAATTTATTGTATATTTTAAAATTTTTTTTTATTATATTATTTTCACAATGTGACAGAGATATTTTATCTAATCAACTCCGCTCAGTCTGAAGAGGGGAGCAATACATAATTCCGAAACGTCATAACTTAAATTAATTAAAAAATTAATTTAAAATATAATTTGTTCGCCTTGATCAGTACATTCTACTTTACTTCAGTAAACCTATAATATATATTTTTAAAATAATTCTTTAATACCCGCTGCCTGAATATAATGAAAAATTACGTTAAAGGGATATCGCAGATAAGCAATTTTGTGAGCAAAGAAAATTTTTCTTGTATTTCTATTCTACCTATATTAAAACAGCTAGTAAAAATGTATCATCCCCTATTTCGAAGTACCTTCGACCGATAATTCAAGCTTTACCTCTCACCCAAAATTCTTTGCTAGCGCAGCTACGGCTCGCACAAACAGTCCCCGATTAAACCTTTAATGCAACTCCTA
Organism: Megastigmus stigmatizans; assembly: GCA_900490015.1. Taxonomy (NCBI): domain Eukaryota; kingdom Metazoa; phylum Arthropoda; class Insecta; order Hymenoptera; family Megastigmidae; genus Megastigmus; species Megastigmus stigmatizans. The sequence continues at coordinate 19,677 of UELV01063961.1, forward strand.
TCCTAAGGCGATTCGGTAACCTATAACCGCGGCAATAAAGCTGCAGCGCCGCGGCAACAAAGCTTTGCGGCTAGAAATCATTTTGCCGCTGCGCGAGTTCATATGCATAGCATACGAAGTGGCCCCCGCTGTAGAGTCTCACGCTTCGTTAATCCCAAACTCTCTCTGAGCGCATGCATACGCCATTGTTGTTTATGTCGGTTAGCGCGGCGCGGCTTCCGCACAATATTTATAATCATGTAACAATAAGTTCTTTGACCTGGAAAAGTGATTTTCGCCCGGGTTTTGTGAGTGTTTGCGCGATGGAAAATTTCGCGGGAATGCATATAGTAAACTGCATGCATTCCAGTTAAACGAAAGTGCCGTGGGTTATGCCGCCGTCGCTACTGCAGCATTTTAGGGAGTGCATGTAGAGTAGAGATCAATGAAAGTTTCCAATGGAATTATCGAAATTAAATGGGCGCCACTCGCGGTAAGTGATTATTAGATGATTCGAGGACGACCTATTTTCTTGTTTACGTGAGCTCGAGAGAGCCGCGCGTCCGCGCACTCGTATAATTGGATTATTGTTTGGAATTCGGCCGGTGCCGCCGCTGTCCGCGCTTAAACTGTAAATCCAAGATCACGGAGAACGGTTTATGAGCGAGATTCGCCCGATGAAAATCATACATCGCCAGCTTTTGTTTTTGAAATAAATATATACCTTTTAATGTATTTGCTAATTAACTATAATTGAATACGAGATTCAAAATTTCATTTTTAAAGGATTAATGGACAAAAATTGTGTGCTTTTAGCCCTGCGTCTATAATACGGTTCCAGAATTAAAAAAAAAAAGCGATCGCTTAAAAATAGCTAAAGCACTTTGAGCACTGTAAAAAATAAAAGCATATACGTCGTTGACGTCACCGACCGGATCGGCGCAATGACGCACAAAGGAGGGGGGGGGGGGGGGATAATGAAAAAAAGTGGGAAAACGGTAGCGCTGAAAAAGGTTCATCGCAGCGAGCGAATAATATTTGCCCAGAGAAAGAGTAAGGGTGCAGAATCGAACGTCTGGGCGAGGACGGAAAAAAAAGCTTTAAACGTCATGAATTCCGACCTCGTTGACTATCGGCCGTTATCAAATTACGAGTGTCAATTATCGCGTCGACTCCGCGTTATTACGCGTATTCGACGGATCCATCCGGCAATCCAAACTTCGAATCGCCGTCCATCTTCATTTCTTTTTCCCCTCTTGGCCTTCTCTCTCTTTTTTTTTTGTTCACGCGCACCTCGCGTATATCCAAATAACGCGAAAAAATGTTCTCACGACCAAATCGTCACCGAGAGTAATTTAATAAAGGTGCGTTTTAAATGCGTCCCGTGTGCGTATGTGCAGTGCACGCAGTGTGCGCAGGAAGGCGGGAAGAGATGGGCTCGAAATGGGTCAGAGATATATATATAGAGTCTGACGATGAAAATTTTGCATCTGTCAAATATTCAAGGAGAGGAGAGGGCGTGCGCGCAAAGCCTTCGACGAGTTGAACGAAAAGTTTGATATTTTTTTCCTTTTTTTTTGTACTTTTGATGGATAAAGTGCTCTTTGGGATCTTTTTTTCGTAAAGTTGTCGCGCGCTTGGCGAACTTTTTTTATGGCGGATTTGATTTTGGGGAATGACTTGTTTGTAAATTGATTGTAAATTGATACGAGTTTTGAGGAATATATCGTGATTTTAACTTAACGTAGGATGGTGTAGAGAGATAGTAAGTTAGTCTGTTAAAACCCATGGGCTGTGGAATAATCATAGCACTATAAAGTTCATACTGAAATTGAGATCAGTAGATTAAAAAAATTATCCGGGGAAAAAGAATACCTAACTTTTTAGGATTAATGATTTAAATTTCGATTTTTTTGAAAATTTATTGAAAAATGCTTTCCATAAATAACAAGCAAAATGTCGGGAAAAACTGTTTCAGTGCGTAAAAATTTCGCAATCTCCTCGGTAGACTGGAATAACGCTATCAGTGAATTTTTCGATAAATGCTTTTTGGATTGTATGTAAATGATTCGAAACAACTGAAAATCCACATTCTCATAAATATCCACCTTTAGACCAAAAATCTTGTATTTCCGTAGTAATAACTTTCGAGCTGAAAAAAAAACGCATTGAAATCCAGAACAAAACTTTTCCAAGCTTTCGCTCAAAATTACAATCTAGCCTTCTTTCCCAAACAAGCCCCGTGTAAAAAAAGGACCGAATAAAACATACGAAATGAGGGATATGGCAATGCATAGAATTATACGCAGCCACACACGCGGATTGCCGCCACTGGGAGCTTTTCTCTAATTCACCTGTCAGCACTCCGGCGCTCGGCTCGCGCGGCAAAAACACAACAGACGTTACATAATCAAACTCTCTCTCTGTTGCGCGGAGTTCGCCGGTCACATTTCGCCGACGCTCGCCCAGTTCTTCGGCGAGCCTCACACGTCCTCTCCCGCACACATGTAGCCAAGTCGTTATACATCAAGAAAGTGAGCGAGAGAGAGAAAGCGTTGAGCTGGTTAATTTCGCATTTGAATCTGGCGGAGAGCTACAGGGGCGCGTGGCTAAGTCGGCGTAAACTGCATTAATTACCGGAGCATCGGCAAAACGTCAACTGAATTAATTAAGGGATAGAGTATCGCGGGACTGGCTCTCTGTCTTACTCTCGGCACTGCCGTCCATTCGTCTATATATATATCCTTTCTACTATTCCGTCTGCATTGGCTCTGTACTGCCTTTATGCCGCTGTTCGTTGCTCGAGGCTTTTTTGGCATTTTTTGGTGCGTGATTGCGGAATTAACGATGTTTAGCTTTCCTCGCGGACGATATCTTTCTTGATTGACTCTTTTTTTTGTTTTAATTTTCAAGTCTGTTATTGCACTATTTTTGTTCTAATTTATCGTTGAAAACTTCAATTTGAAGTTATTTATTGTTGGTATCGATTGAGAATAATAATTAAAAGTGCACTTAACGGTTTAAATCGCATGAATCGACTCTCAGAAACAATATATGAAAGCACTACTAGAAAGGAGTTAAAAATCTCTTTCCATTAATTCAAGAACGAGTCTTCAAATTATAACACTAATTTTAAATGTAAATAAGATGTTATCCCATTCATCTAACAGCCAGTACCCAATATTAGAATAAAGAAAATCAAACCGAACCAAATGCTTTCTCCGGCTAATAAAAAGCAGATCAGAACCGTAAAAGCGCGGGTGCACACATTTCAATAATTAAAACAATTAAAATTTCGCATTATCAGATAGTGCTCGGCTCTCCTTACCGTTATACCACTCGGCGAGCCGCTCGTCGGGAGAGGAGCTTGTTGTTTGCACAAGCCATCGGCCGGAAAGCTGCGCAAGGCCTGCATCGCACTCCGCTCTCCCTCTCAGCCTCTCAATTTGGCGAGCGCAGAAGCCGCACGGCGCTCTCTCTCT
>UELV01063971.1:1626-21309 GCA_900490015.1 Megastigmus stigmatizans
GGGGGGGGGGGGAGCTGGTCGGCTATATAACTATTAAACGGTAGATAGGCTTTCGTGGTCTTTATATTGCTTGGTTTTATATATCGCGATGAAAGGCTTTCTTTCGCGTGGCGCCGATTTCGTTTGTCGCTCGTTCGCATTATTATAAATAGTTATGCGAGAACGTAATATATAGTTTCGAATGACGCACTCTTGGGTTAGAGGTTTTAGCTATTTTTATCATCAGCGGATCAAAAACTATATACTTACTTCCATATAAACCAAATGCGTGCAAACCTGGATTCAGTATCAGCCCACATCCTGCGCACTACTATATTTTCCTCATTATTCATACAGAAAGAGGCGACGAGAACGGATGAGTAAAAATTAGTAATAGCCATGTAGTTTCCGCGAAATTGCGCCAGTAATACACAGCCGTGTTCAAATATACAAGAAACAGATATATATATAAAGATCGAAAGGCAGAGAGAGAAAGAGAGAGAGAGCGAAGGCAGCGCGCAGAGTGTCAAAGTTCACCGATCGATCGTTACGACGTTTCGCAAGCGCAACGGCAACAACAAAAAAAACAGAGCCGCCGCGTACTATCGTGTGCACAATGCGTGGTGTGCGCCAGCGTATAGAGCAAGGGAGTCGCGTTGACTCATTACGCACTGCTTCTGCTGTGACCGCTGATCTACGCGTCATCGTCGCGCGCGGCGAGCCCGCGATCAATCGATTTCTATATACACTCTGTCTCGCAGACACCGCAGCAGCAGACCAGATCCTTACATCCAGTATTTAATAATGTACGATATATTCCGCATATACAAATGTTTAATCCCTCTATATACGAACTTTGAACGTGTACGCGTTAATTTGACATTGATCGCAATACATAATAAACGGGGGGTTCAAAGTTTATAATATTCCCGCCTCGCGCGATTCTATAATCAACTCATATGTGTAACGGCCTGATATACCTTAGTCTCGCGGTCGAATCGAATGTTTCGCGTTACGTAATAAGCTCGCGTAAAGTCGCGCGCCGCGAAGGAGAGATCCCGTTCGCGCTCGCTCTTGGCCTAGCAACACCACACACATACAAACTTTAAAATTTCAATCTCCTTCCCGCGGTATCTCGCGACATTGCGCGGAGAAAAAACAACATTCTCTCACTGAACATTACTATATTTGGACGATTTAGCAGAATGAGCTCGGAAGAACGAAAAGATAAATTTCGTCGTCGTTGGGGGGAAGGGTTGAGTCATAGCCGAGAGGCCTGCGTGTCTCTGCGATATATAGCGTGTAGACGGAGGAGCTCGACTTTGTATAGTGGCCTTGTTATACCAACGTAATATCATACCCGCGCGAACAATACGTATACGCGACTCGCTATCGCCTCCTTCCCCGTATATATATATATGTGTGTGTGTGTCGATTGCTTATTCAAGTCTATATACTCGAGCCGCTCTCTGCGGGTTACGTCACCGAGACACCGTCGTACAAAAGTAAAACGGAATCATTTTATAGAGACTGACTATGTTTTGACGATCATTTGCGCTCAACTACATAAAAATTCGAACAGCTTGAATTTTCAAAAACAATGTGTGTTATCCCATCGCGCGCGCGCACGCACGCACGCACGCACACACACGCACACACAATATTTCTGTTTTACAACCTCACAACACGACTTTGTTGTCACTGGGATTTCGTCCTCGAATCGACTCGGACGAGGAGCGCGCACGCGTTTATAGGGACGCAATCAACGGAAATAAAATCTCGGTCCGAAACGAATTTCCGTTTGATATATTGCGAGGACGAGATAATAAGAGCTATACACGGTGCGAGCTGCTGCGAGTTGACTCTGTATATATTGACTTTGGCTCGCGCTCGACCATTGCGTCTATATATTCTTTCTACGTTTGTTTCATTTATACTGGGTTAGTACAGAGATGGACGATAGGGCACTGTTCTCGTGCGGCTACCGCTGCTGTTGCTGCTCTTCGTTTCGGACCGAGATTTTATTTCCGTTGATTGCGTCCCTATAAACGCGTGCGCGCTCCTCGTCCGAGTCGATTCGAGGACGAAATCCCAGTGACAACAAAGTCGTGTTGTGAGGTTGTAAAACAGAAATATTCTGGAATAAAAAAAATCAAGATATCTGTTATTACCAACGTATATAGAGACGTAAATAACGTTTATAGTTTCTAAAATAAATATAACGGCAGTCTGCAGGCTGATGTATAGATGTACAACTTTAGATTGGGCTAATTTTAGAAGAAAAAACAACATCGCTTACGCTTTTAAACCCTATGCCCATATACACGAGCAGACACACACACACACACACACACACACACGTGTATCCTGAATCGTTTGGTTTTCTAAAAGAGATTCGGAGATGGATAACGAAAGTCACGCAACGATTCAATTAAGATCGTAACTTTGAAATTCATAGATAAAAGGCGCGCAAGGCACAGCTCATTACGTAATCTGACGCGCGTAGCTATTTGCACACGTGCTGTGTGTTCCCTATGTGTTGCCGATATACGACCGGCTGCTGCTGCGAGCGTAAATTTCTTTTAAAATGTCCGAATTGGGTCATATTATAAATTGGCGTTGAATATGAATGACGAGAGAGTATATAAAAATTGGATGGATTTAACTTCACGACGAGTTATGTATTCTGCGCCCGCACGCTTCATTCATGAAACGAACACACTCGAGGCTGAATATTGGCCAACTAATTTAATGTGTACTTTGCATTGTATATAAAATGAATTTCAACTTATCAACAATAATTGCCGTTTATAACTTGAAATATGTATACGTATATACAGTTACCGTCAAATCCGCGCGTGTATACAAAAGTAGCAAAAAAAAACACGACCTCGTTCTTTTTTCAAACTCGACTCCAAAACTTTCTAACGAGTTTCTCGCCACCACTGCCGCCGCGCAAAAAGAAACATCAGCAAAATAACTCGTATTTCTTTCCTCATGCGCGAATCAAACTTAACCAGCTGGCGCGCACAAAAGTCCAAATAAACGATAGAGTTTCACCAATTGCTCTTCCCGGAATAAAACGCCGCCGCCGCAAGAGAGATCCAGGGTATATTGCGCAATGCCATCGTCATCCACCAGAAACGGAAGGTTTATAAGTATACGCTGATTTAAAAAAACAGCGAGAGAGAGAGAGAGAGAGGCCGGTGTGTAGAGTAGAGCTGTGATATAATACTCGCAGGCAGCTGATATAGCCAAAGGTGGAAAAGTGGACTTTCACATTCCATTGGATGCCTCGCGAGAGAGACGCTTTAGGCACGTGTGTGTTATTGTATATATATAGTAGTATGGATGACGACGACTCATTTCGCGCCGAGCTATCCCCCTTTTCTTCTCGCGCTCGCGGTTCGACTATTTTTAAGACATTCGGCGAAAAATAAACGCTGCCGCACGCGCCGCTTTACTTCTTCATCCTCTTTTTTTTTTCTTTCTCTCTCTCCTAATAATATGCGAATATTCTTAAATACGGCGTTCTGCAGAAAATCGGGAGCGCGCGCGCGCACGTGAATAAACTGTAAAAAGTTCGCCGACGCGACGAATTAAACAATCCTTATACAAAGGCCGGCTTCGCGATAAAGTCCGCTCTCTATCGCGTATAAGTAAGCCGACGATGGTGGAACGTGCACGACTCCCCCCTTCCCCCTCTCTGTCTCTGTTTCTCTATCTCGTTTCGATTCTATTTACGTCGAGCCGCGCGGCGTTGAAACGTATCATCTTCGGCGTTCGTCCGGTGCCGCGCACACTCATACACACGCGTATTATAGTGGGGGTATCGTCGTCGCGCTCGAGCTTCTCGTGTGTCGTCACGGAAAAGTACCGATCACATGTTGCCTCTGTGCCGCTCATAGTGGCGCGCTGTATGTGTGGCTTCGTGTGCTTGTGTCTGCCGGGAATCGTAATCGCGCAGCTATATACGCTCGCGTTTACGAGCTCCCTCAGCTTCTAGAAATTCTTCGAATTACGCAAAAAGTCGTTTGCTTTAATCGAGATGGTGTGTGTTTTTCTTTTTTCTTTTTTCTTTTTTTTTGCGTTGCTATTTGAGTTTTGTTTTCGTTGAGATTCTTTGGTGTGTCGAAGTGGTGGGGACGAGGAAAGAGAGACTTCGTCTTATCTGCTCCGGAATTATTGTGGTAACTTGATTTCGGGCTCTCCCCGCGGGATTCATCTCGTCCGGTAGACGTGGCCTTGCTTTTTCTGATGAAACTTTCAATTTTTATAGTCTCTCTCTCTCTCTTTATATATATATACATACTGTGCGTAAGATATAAGGCGCCGTTATTAGATTTTGTGTTTTATTTATTGCAAATATTAATTCATGTATTTTTAACTTAATGTAAATCTTTAAATGGTTTAACGCTTCTTCTCCACAATTTGTCTGTCTTCATAACCTCGAATTTTCAAATAACAAATCTAACTCAACTTGAAATATTTTCCTTCCTGCAATCAATTTATGATAACAATCACACATAATGAAAATATCGATGTATCCAAAAACTCTACACGAAATCATTTTAAAAATACTCCAAAATTCCCAGTAAAACAGGACACAACCGTTCAAAAAACTTTGAAAAAAAAAAAGAAAACCCAATGCATCCGCCTGAAAAAAAAAACAACAGCCGCCAACCGTAACGCATCGCCCAAAACAAATAAAGGCACACACACGCCTATATACGATACGATACGATACGATACAATAAAAAAAATATATATACAACCGGCATCGCGCCGAGGCATCGAAAAATGCAAATCGTCCCGGAAATTCGCTCGTATTAAACCTACGTATATATATAAAAAGCCGACGATACAAACCGCAGCTGCGTCAGGTGTATTATGCCCCTCCCCCCGAATTTAAAAGCGCGCATCGCGCAAACGGACACAAAGGAAGCGGCGGCGGCGTTTTTTTTCCTTTTCTACCGGGTCGCTCGCTCTCTCGGCCAGCAACAGCTGCGCGCGAGCTATTAAAAAGAGGGGGAGAGAGAGAGGGAGAGAGAGAAAAAACAGCAACAACAACGTCAACAGCGGCGGCGGCAAAGACACGCGGCCCGTGGATCACGTGCTCGGCTGTTTCTCGGCAGTCGGCACTCGACGCGACTTCCGACGCCTCCATTCGTTCGCTCTGCAGTGTTTCTCTCTCTTTCTCTTGCTGACTGTCGCCGTCTGCTGATATGACGCGCTCACGTGTTGCCGCGACGTTCGTGTCTCGAGTCTGGAATATATATGCATACCGATGTATATAATGCACACTTTTAAATTTGCAGCCGTCGTTGCCACCGCCGACGCTACTGCTACTTGATAAACGTTGATTAGCAATACTTGTTTTGACGGACATTCCGCGCGAGACTACGAATTTCAAGTGACGGTTCCCATATAAAAAGCATCGAACGCGATTAATACGATCCATTCAATTTTTAAAGGGTCCAACGTAATGCCATCGCAATTCGTGGTCGTCTTCTGTAAGAGACAGCGGCGCGAAAAGATAAATGAAGCGCTGAGTTGTGAAACGCGCGTGCGCGCAAGAGAGAGAGAGAGAGAGAGAGAGAGAGCGAGAGAATTCCAGAGCGAGTCAGTCGCGGATCGAAGCAGCGGCAGTCGGGCGGCGCGCGCGCACAGCACCAGTAGTAGTGACACGTCGCGGAAAATCACCTGATGTCTCGAGCGCCGCTAACAGCTGTCGCGCGGCGCTCTCTATATATGCCCACGTGCCGCACTGCCGCCGGCTGCCGGCTCTCTCTCAGCGCTTATTAGCGTGCTTAATGATTCCTGGCTGGCCGCTTATATATATACCTGTGTACTCGTGCCCCGGGCATATATACGGGTAATTTTGAGAGCGATGTTTGCCGCGAGCCCTAATAAGAGAGGAAAAAAAAGAGGTTTCTGCTTTTAGCTGCTGTCGCTGTTGCGTTGCTCGAGGTTTTGGAATATTCCGCTGCTACGAGGACGAGTTTTTGAATGTTTGAAATCGGGATTTCGCAAATGATAAATAAAATGCGTGCGACCGAAAATAGTAAACATGTTGCTACGCGCGACTCTTTTGTTTTTACGAGGTATAGAGATACACGCTGCACACAACACGAGCATCGTTAAAAAGAATGGAATTAAATGACAATAACTATACTGTCGAGGATTTCTGTTTTTCTTTTTTACTATTAATGACCGCGAGAGAGCTGAAAACACTTAAAAGTGCAATAATCCATGAGTCACTTGTATTTATCGTGTGACTCAGAGCTGGCCATCGTTAAAATAAAAAAAAATATATGAGGCGGCGGGAGGAGGTGCTGAATAATAATTTTCCCAATGAAATTAGGTCAGGATTTACAGTAAGACCTCTCTGCCGCATGCTCGGGAAATAAAAATCATTTCATTGTCCGATCGTGCGAGGCTCGTTTGTATATACGCGGCGTGAATATAGCGTTTTCGCGCGCGACGATAAACGAACGTCCGCGATTGCGGATTTACCTTCGAGGCGTGAAAAGTGTCTGCGCATACTTATAATACTGAGCACTCGAATAGAGGTGGTATCGCGAGGTCAAAACAGAAACATAAAATATTCTATAAACATTCAATGAAAGCCTTATATATTTAAAAAAACACTGTCCAAGAATGGATAAACGAAAGAACTGAAGCCAAAATAAAGTCTGTGTGATATTGATCGTTCAATGCTATTATATAGGCGCGAAATATATAAATGAGGTTAAAATATAAAAATTGAATAATTAAAGTACGATAGTTACAAGTTTAATAATTTGACGTTAGTTTTTAATCATTTCAATATTTACGATATTAATATTAATGATAGACATTCATTAAAAATGATGTAATAAATCAATTAAAGCTCATTTCAAATGCATACAGTACAATAAAAAAAGGAAAGCACAGAGCGATCTATAATCAAGGTGTATCGCCGCTAGTATATACACATACATTGACGCAGGGCGCGAAAACGGAAAGGGAAAGGATTGTAATGTGTCTGCAGCAGCAGCAGCAGCAGCAGCAGCAGCGGCGTTGGCGGCTTGAAAAAGGAGGCGCTCGCATATATATATATACATACGCCGCGTCCGGCGAGTTTATCAGCGCGTGTGTGTTACGTCACAGTTGCCGAGTGCCTAGAATAGAGAGAGAGAGACCGGTTGCTGCCAGCTTGGCTGCGCATAATGTAAGTTGCGTGTGCCGCTGCTCTCGTGTGTGTGACGCGTTTTCTCTTGTGGGTATGTATATATATATACACGCTACATAGGGCAACTGGTCAAGCTTTATACAATAACTTTTCTACTTTTGTTATCGGCCTTATCCTATCTTAATTCTAAATCAGAGCGATGCGCACTTTTTCGCGCGAGTGAAATGAATTGACTTGGACGAAATTATAGGAAAGTGACTACAATGAAATTAAATTTAATATTGAATCGGCAAAAATATGGCTTTTATCATTGATTGAAATTAACTTTCATTCGTGTATTCTTCTTAGATTTTTATTATTATAGGTCGATTTTATATAGCTTCGAAAATTGTAGAGGTAAAAACTTATTTTATAACTTTCGAATATAATAAATGGTAATACTATATAACATAAGTTAATCTAATATCGATTGCTGATTAATTAATTCATATAACGGTTGTTCAACACCGGTCTTTTTCTAATTAAATATACAATTTGCTTTACAATCAAAATTACTCTTGCGTATATATGACAGACTTTTTTCAAGCTCAACATATCGCCATTTATCTCAGCATATAAAAGAAACTAATTACACGAGACTTCAGACCGGTATATAAAAAGAAGAAGAAAATGAACGTACGAAACTATGCGGACAAGAAAAATAGCACATGGAAAAAAAAGGAATTCCAGAAACGTTAGGAAAGAATGAGAGGAAAATAAATAGGAGAGAGACGAGAGAGATAGAAAAGTTGTTAGTACATTCGAAAAATGGAGATAAACGCCGCTCTCGATGAAAGAATAAACTGTTACGGAGGAAGCGTCTACATATAAATGACAGAAATGCGCGTTGATTCGCTGAATTGCGAAATGAATAAATGCACCTCGTATGGCCTGCGGAGGCTCGCGCTAAACTTGAAATCGAAAGTTGTGTCCTTATTAGCGATGGAGTTACGTTGACGCGATGACGTCTCGAGTATATACACTGCACGAACGGCCCCATAATCCTTACATGGAAGCTAAGGGAAAAATAGCATAAATAACGTTCCAACCGCGATAAAAGGGCAAACTAAAAGCTCGAAAAAAATCTATACCAACGCAATATATACACGACAATTCCAGTAAGTGGCTATAAAAGCGTTTGATCAATTATAAAACAAATGCGTGGAACAGCAGCAGCAGCTTAAACAGTGTGTCGAAGCAAATTAAACACGGCGCGCTTATTCTCAATTCAGCCAAAGACCGTTTACGGTAGATCGGCGCCGATTACTGCGCGTATACATATACGACTGCTTCTAAATATATATGCGCATGTTTCTCTCTGTGAGAAAGGAAATTTTCTCGCATTTGCATGCTATATCTGATTATAGGCTGGCTGCTGTATGAGACCATACGGAATGATGTACCGTTTCGGCCTATAGACTACAACGAGTCGCAGGAGTTTGCAGGAACGTTTTGAGCGATTCTCTCTCGATTGGCGACGGCGGATTTTTCTTTTTGGCGCGTTTGACGGAATACAAACTGTTTTATTTTTCTCGTGAGAGACGTTAGTAAATAACGTGTAGCTCTTTCATTTCAATGTTAAATCGAACGTTGAATAACAGAGACGAGTATGTATGAGCAAATATATATATATTGTCAACAGAGATAAGAATGGAATTTTTTTCTCCACACACGATGCCGCCTTCGACACTATTATCGACACACACACACACACATACACCTTTTCGATCTCATTCGCTGTACGTCAAAAACAAGTGCGAAACTTCGCAGAGCTCGACAGTAGTCTTGCAGCTAAACAAAAAAGATGCGCGGCATTTAAATGAGCCTCGCCTATATAAGTCTCTCGAAGAAAAGGTCGGGGACTGTAGTTGTTGTACGATGCTGCCGGAATAAAAACGCTGCTCAAATCGCCGCCCGCTATTATAAACGTTTAGCGATCCGCCGCCGCCACCACCGTCGAGCGGAACAGGTGACCGTGGCGCGCTAAGCATCGCCGATTAGATCTGCACGCGTATATATATGGCCTTTCTCTCTCTCTCCCTGTCTCCTCATCGCGTTTTTCGCACTTAGCATGCCACGCGGAATTCGTGTCTTTGTGCGAATATATATACGGCCCGAGACGCGAGCCGAATAAACGCAACAAAAAAGAAAAGAATAAGAGACAGACACAGCGCTAATCGGGCATTCAGCACTGTATAACGCGAGCCTATTTTCGAGGCTCCGACTCACTCTTTGATTACAAATGCCGCGTATTCGTCGAATGTAAGAGACACCAACATCCGTATAACACTCGTAAAGCCATATTGCATGCGGGGAAATCTCGAGCGACATCGAGTTCATGTGGTGGAGCAATTTGAACTGAGCTTGGCCGCTCTCTTTGTGTATGTTTCCAGGTGCATACGTAGGCCCGTCCATACCTCTGGCGCCTGCCAATGTGGCGACCAACGGCGGAGGCTCGCCTCTGCGTCCCAGGACGAGTCCACCACCGCCACCCCCGCCATCCGCTCAGGAGGCTGCACAGGATGGACAGCAGTCCAATCATCATCAGGTTAGTTATAGACAAGAGCCTCCTTTTTCTTTTTTTTTTACTTTTTTTCCTACGCTTGACTGGGTTGATATTTACATGTGGTTCGAGTGAAGTGTGGGATTTTTCACTTACTTTCTGTGTTCATGATGGTATCCGTGAGTTCGACGCACATTTTCTATAAGTCAAAGTGAAAATTGCATTGTGAAAAAAAAATTGTAAATCAGTGATCAAACTCTCGTCGGTGTACGCGCGTCGGATTTTTCCACACTTTCTACTAAAAATGACATTATATAACTACTCTAAATGGTTTTGTATCCTATATATTTTTAACCAAAATAACATATTCAAAAATAATTCTCGAATAACTATATAACCAATGCTTGCCCTGTCATCATTCTTACTAAAATTCTGTATACTAATAACGACTTGTCACACTGTATAACTTAATCAAAATCCATAACGATTCTTCAAATGTCGAAAGCTATACCCGCCGCATATCAATCGTTCATATACATGCATTCGAATCGCAAATTAATCGCGGCAATATATAAATAGTGCAAACACGCGCGACGTGAATTTGCACACGGAAGGTCGAAGCAAGAGCTCAATCGCATAATCGTTCGAGAGTGTCGAACAGTGCGTCGACTTTTGTTTATATACTACGATAAACTCGAGAGAGGGAAACTATCGCGCTTAGATACGACCTTTGGGTCAATCGGAAAAATAAAATCCTCTCGATCGGGACCCGTTTATATACTCGTAACAGTCCTGAACTCCCGCCCCACACGAAAAGAAACCCACTACATCAATATTTATACGAAAATTCGACCGACTTTCGTGACAAGCCGATACATCCAAAGATACAGGAAAAAAAGTTAAGGTAAACGTACCGGTATACACCCGATCGCTTAATATACCCAGTACCCGAACAACGTTTCCATGCGCATTATATTTTTTAAATATACTACTTTTAATGGTAAATAAACCGTTAAAGTCTTATAGATTAAAATAATATATTTTATCGTTAACTAGCTAAAATGTTGCAATGAATATATAAGTTTTCCATAGAGTTTATTGACCGATTTAGTTTACGTTAAAAGGGTCGCATGTTCGGATATACCGGGGACGTTTACCTTATCGATAAATGCTGCTGGTCACCCGTCGCGATCATTGTTACAACAAAGCGAGTGAACCTTTATCGCTGCGCTTTCCCTATATATATAAAAAAGAAGAAGCTTTCGCAAGGACTTGGGACATTCGCCTCTCAACCATCGGCTCTTTATTATTATTAACCTGCGCGTAGCTGGCGATAGAGACTGCGTGGCGCGTTCGCTGCAGCCCCGAGTCTACATAGAAATCGCATCAACTCACGCTTGATTACTTTGCACTTCGATGTTCTCAACACTTTCCACCCTATTATAAAATTGCAGTTATCGTGCGCAAATCGACCCGATAGGTGCTCGCAAAGATGCAGCTCCGATAAGCGGCATCGAGCGTCTTTTTATTAAACGTAGGTCACACAGCCGCCGTTTTGGGGGGAGTGATGCAACGCGATCCGTCTTATCGGCTGACAACCAGCTTCTGTTTATTCGCCTCGTAACTGCCGATATTTCCTTTCTGGAGAGTATTCAAACACGTGTGCAAGTATGGGTACATGCGCTTTTCAATATATAATGTTATTTTTGGTGCAGTGTGTATCTCGTGCGTATGTCGGCTATATATATAATCTATAGGTACGATCTAATCTGGATCGAGAATGACGCGCGTCGGCAACGATTATAATCGCTTTGATAATTGATATTATCAATTATCAAAGTGATCGATCGAGAGAGATGACGACTTTTCTCACTCTTTACACGCATGACTCAGTCTATCGTATGTACATCGCGATGCGCAATCGCGGTCGTAATCTTGGATGGTAAAAAAAAATGATGAAACGAAAAAACACTCGAAAGCACACCGATCGATCAGTACACAATTACTTTTCATTCTTACTCACCATCGACGTATTTGTCTTTTTAAATACAATATAGAACCTCGACGCTTATCTCGGCACGCGATACAACTCTTCCCTCTTCATCCATATATATTATATTGTATGGTTACCGGAAAATAATCGATATACGCGCAGCCGCGGCAACGTAATTGAGAGTAAAATCTCTGTTTTACGCAAACGCGTACACACACACCCACACACTCGGACGTATTTATAATCTTTAGGATGTGTATATATAGTGTGAATAATAATTGATAGCTCAACTGACGCGAGAACTATGCGCTATGAATGTTTCAGGGCTCTGGAAGCGGTCCGTCCCCGATGGCCGCCCTCATGTCCGTGGCCGACAATCTGACGTCCCCCGAGCCTGTGCCTCAGCCGCCCAACAACCCGAGCCCGACCAGCCGAAGTCCACCGACCACCGCGCCCAACGCACAGCAGCGCAGCGCCTCCAGAGGCTCCCAGCACAGCCCCAATAGCTCCGGTAAGTCTCGCGTTATCCAACCTTTGTCGCATACGACGGTCCGATGGTGTTTGCGGATGGAATCGGTGGCGTGAATGAATAACTGACGTTTTTTTTGTTTTTCGTTGGACTGCAGGACCTTCGGGCAGGAGGTCGAGCGGCTCGCGGCACGTATCCTCGACGACCGTGACGACGTCGACGGAGGGCGCGGTCACGCAGCCGGCGGGTGCCGAGCCAGTCGCCGCACCCACCCTCAAGTGCACCCTCTGCCAGGAGAGACTCGAGGACACCCACTTTGTCCAGTGCCCGAGTGTGCCGCACCACAAGTTCTGCTTCCCCTGCAGCCGGGACAGCATCAAGCGCCAGGGCGCTGGTTCAGAGGTCCGCATCACTGTAACTAACAATCCTATATAGCCTTTCTTCCTTTTGCGTTAAATCGATCTTGCATATTCTGTCTATTTTGACATTTGATATTTTCTAAGAGAGATTTTAAAAATAGTTAAAATAGTCATATTCAAATCGATGACAAAATCACAAATATAAATCAAAGCGATGATATATGAGAAAAATGTTAATTTTGAATTTTGTCGCGTTACAGGTGTACTGCCCAAGCGGCGAAAAGTGTCCCCTGGCCAACAGTTCGGTGCCGTGGGCCTTCATGCAAGGTGAGATCGCGACGATCCTCGGCGAGGACACGGCGAGCACAGGACTAAAGGTGAAGAAGGAGCGCGAGACTTAAAGGGAGGACCCACCCTAAGCGTGAAGGAATCGCACGTGTACGGTCAAGGCTCAAATTTTCTTAACGTCTCCCCCGGACGACTTGTGACACACGACGGTGGAGAGTCTCATTGTTGGATTGTAGCCCACCAACACTTTTTGGCGAGACTCGCGCGTGCACCGTAAAAGCGTGTGTGCCGCCGCCACAGCCTCCTCGAATCTTGTTATGGCGAAATGGGGGAATCCCGGATGTGAAGGTGCTCGCGCAAAAGCGCGTGGCTACTTTTACCCTATCCCCCTTTTTTGGCCGAAAAGAGACGCGCGTGACGCGAGCGATTTGTAAAAGAGAGAAAAATCGAGATAAATGGAGAGGGGGGCGAGGCACACGCGCTCGCGCGCGCTAAATAACAAAAAAAAATGTATGCTGAACAAAAAATATAAGCGAAGGCGACGTGTATAACGGGAGAGGCTGTCGGATTGGCCGTTTGTTTGCCAGCCGACATTTTGCTAGGCCGAAGACGTTGATATGTGGCTTTATGCGATGCGCTGTGATTGAGGTAACCTTGTCTTTTCAGAGAGAAATCTATTGGTCTTTTTTTTTTCTATTTTTTTTTATTTCGTTTTGGTAAGCGGCGTCGCCCGGCTACGGGCCTCGTCGATCTGTAAATTTTTTGCATCGGAGAGGTACGGTCTTTTTTTTTGTATTGTTTCTCGAACGAGCGATTGTCGGACTTGAGCAGAAGTCTTTGGCAAACTCGACGACTGGCATGGTTTTTGTAAATATGTAACCCGAGTCCTATAAGGAAGCTAAAAAAAGGGAGCGAGAAGATACAAGAAGCGCTGATAAATAAGAAAAACATATGAAAAAATCAACAAAAAAAAAGAGTGAGGAAGGAAATAAATAAGGACGTGTGCGACGAAGAGGAAAGGATGCGATCGCGCGAGCGCGCACCGGCGCCGCGAATCGTCATATGCTACGAAAACCGATGATTTGTGCCCAACTTTGGGTTTGTACTTAGGCTCGATCGCCTTTATCTTCATTGTATTTGTAATGCGTATTCTTTTTGGATTCTTCCGCGAATACGCAGTTGCGACTCTGAAAATTTTGCGATTTTTATTACATTGTTCTACTTTTTTTTTATTTGTTCTTTCTCCCCTTTTTTTACCGTCGTTGATAAGCGACTGCTTTGATGCATGTTTAAACGTCACCGTCGTTTCGTTTGCGTTGTTCGAATATCGATTAATCGAACGCTTTTAATCCTTATTTTATTTTATTTTATTTTTTTTATCATTCTCACTTTATCCTTTCTATACTTTGCCCCCTTGTATTATATAATTAAACATGACGGACATTTTAGCCCAGCGTTCTTGGGTTTTCTGTACATTGTGTATATGTGTACATATTACATTATATATTATTATAATTATTATTATGAAAGAAAAAAGAAATCGTATGATTGAGAACATTAGCATCTTTTAATGTACAAAATGAATCTTACATTGCATTTTCCATTAAATTATGTTCTTTACATTTAATGCACAAGTCATAACGAACAGCCTCGGATACGCATTTTTTGGCCGAGGCAGTGACGTATACCGCGTTGCTTTGTATCTCGTTTCGTTTATTTTATTATGCCCCCTGCTATCCCCCATTTTTTTTTTAAATATATCTTAGTAAATGGCATTGTCAAAAAAAATAAAAAAGAAGTGAAGAATAAACAAATAAGACCAACCTTTAAATACACCAACGAGAAAGAGACTATGCAGAATCGTTCCGCAATTTGTCGATGTCGACGGGCTGAATAATAAAAATATACAAAAAAGAAAAAAAAATCTTCATTCGACGATGTGAACTTAAATAAAATCGTCTTCATTTTCAGTTTAACGCTAGACTTTAAAGTGAGGGCTTTCCGGTTTTTCATATCTCTAGATGAAAAACAAACAGAAACGAGAACAAACGTTAAAGAGTTCGCAGTTAACCAACATTCGGCACGGAATGCTCTGTAATAAAACGGATCGTTATAGACGAATGAAAAGACAAACCTGTTGCAACGAGAGAAAAAGAGACTACGCAAAGAATTACTCCACGAAATTTTTGTCGATGTCGACTGGCTGAATAAAGAGTATGTAAAAGGAGAATGAATTAAGAGAAAAAAATAAAGTACTATGTATATGTATCTTCGTTCGGCTATGTAAACACATCAAAGGAAAAGAAGAACTTGTTCACACTTTAGTTTAACGCTAGACTTTAAGTGAGGGCTTTTTGGTTTTTCATTTACCCGATGAAAAAAACATCGCCCGACATATAGGAACCACACACTCGCTACGTCTGAAAAGTTTTTTAAAATGGGGAAATCGTGTGTTTCGCTCGCTTCCAGGGCACCACTTACTTTCTATTTCTAATTAACGTTTTTTTTTTTCATTATTATTATTATTATTTTTTTTTTTTGTAATAATCGATGTAGCAAGCGAACATATTAAATTGAGGCCCTGGACGCATAAGTCTTTTTGTAAATACATATAAATATATTTGTACAAAGGTAAATGAAAAGAAAGGAATGGAGAATTGGCATGCGTTGGAAAAGTAATTGTAAGCAAATGCGCATGTCAATTGGCGGGGAAATTGTTGCCAGCTTCGTAACGTCCTTTGTCGAAGACTCTTGAGGTCTTCGACAATTGTCGAATCTGCCGAATCGCCGGCATTTTCAAATTTTTAAACTGCGGATGTGTCTGAGTGCTCGCAACAACTTCTCGATTGATGCGTTATTTTTTTTTATTCATTTCTCCCACTTTCGATTTGATTGTGAAACGCCGACTCGTTATGCACATTATTTATGCACACTCAGGATAGAATTCTAATTAAGAATCAAGTCGAGATGTACGATCCCGGTAGCTTTTTCTTAACGTGTCGGTAGTCCACCTACCAATGCCAATTATGCTGTGAACCTATTGGTTTCTCATTTGATTTTTCTTTTTCCTTTTATTTTTGCTTCGAAATAAGATTTTTTTTTGTATTTTTATCTTTGACGCAAGGTTCACCTTACTTCTACTTGCTACGTGTCAAGAGAAAAACGAACCTTTTGTGCATGCGATTTCAAAATAAATTTCAAATGATTGAAACCTTAATTGCTACGAGTATCAGTGAGTATGTTTGAAACTGCGAAAGAATGTGAGCGGAGCTGAAATGCGCGTTGCTTTCAGCTCTTGAAAAAAAAGAAAAATCATACGTAAACTACAACGCGTGATCAATGATCTGCTGAGAGAGAGATGATTTGAGTGCAGAAGAGTGAAAACTTTGAAAGTTCATTTTTTTCACACTGAATAAAAAAAATTGTCATTTTTACTTGGACAAGAATAAAAATAAGATTATTAAAGAAAAAAAAAACAAAGTAAAGTTTAAAGAAGCAAGGATGCTGTAGTTATTAATTGAATGTTAGTATACTCGCCCAACCGATCGTGTAAGTCAGGAAAAATGTGAGACACGCAGCAGGTTTGCGCAGTTCTTATCGTTTGGAATTTCGCCCCTAAGCGGCGTCTTTCTACACATCTATATACACTCAGAAAAGCTGTATTCTTTGTTACTTGATTCTCTCCGACAAAAATCGTTTTGACTCGATTGTTTTATTCGCTGTGCAACAACAACCAAAAAGAAAAGGAAAAACAATTCATTGAAAGAAATCTAAAATAAAAAAAATATATATATAAAGACGAAACTAGATTTTGAAAAGCCGATGCAGTCGCATTTTTTCTGGCAGTAGCGCGTACAAAGTAGGCACGTCTTCCCGAGAATATAAAAAAAAAAATGAAACGAAAAAGAAAAAAAACTCGATAATGAGGAATAATAATGGCGAAAGAAGAAAAAAACAGTCATTCCCTACTTTTGTACGATCCGATTTGTTTTTTATGATTCTTGTACGAGCGCAATAATATGGTCATAAAAGTGAAGAATATAAGAAAAAAAAAAACACGTAAGTTTACTAGCGACTGTAGTAGCGAATAATACGATTTTCTAGTGTACCATACTTTGAGAAACGCGTTACACTGTACTGTTTATCGTATGTATGCAAACTGCAAAAACAAAATATATGTGTTGATGTGTAACAATCACCGTCTTGTTTTTTGCCCGATATCAAACCTAATCCTTTACCGCAATCACACTCAAAAACTGAGTTGGTTATTCAACTGATATTTTGATGATTAATCAAATATACCGATACGTTTCCAGATTATATCGATATTCGTTCAATTTTTACCTCTTTCAAATTAACCGCAATGCAAGTTGATTCAATCTCTTGTTTTAATGTTTACTACGACAAATCGTTAGCCAGCTCAAATTTCACAAACAGCTGAGCAGCAAAATGTTGATCCAATCCCGAGATCCAAGAGAAGCGAGTCTCAATGGGTTCGCCGAAATTGAAAATCAATGTCAGTGCTCATCTGGGTCTGGGATTGCCTGAGGCTGGAGAGAAGAGAGGGAGCAGTACCACGACATAGAATCGATCGAGTCTAGGGTCCAGGCGTGGAGCTTCGCAAGCTCGTCGCCGTATACATGTGATATATAAACTCATGGCTATACACACCTTCCTTCTCATCCCGTCAGCTTTTTTACCGCGAGACACGTTTCGGTGTTTTGCGTGTAGTCCTCGATTCATTACCCGTCCTGCAGACATATTCTTTTTACATTAGTTAATGGAAAGTTTGTTGATGGACCTTCTGGTAAAATATTTATTGGATAGAATTGTTCTTTTTTTTCGTAATTACTGTGTTAGTCAGAACCGATATGTTATTTACGATTAAATTTTTAAATATTAATCACGTGTCTATAGTCTCTCGCGATGAAATTTTTAGTTGTCCCATTACCTTGCGCTATAGAACGCAATTATATATTTCGCTCCATTATTTTAACGACATCGAATATTTACGTACTCGACTTTGAACGTGTAGTAAATTTAATCTATAAAAATTGCCTTTAAAAAGGTAAAAACTGTGTCAAGTATGATTTTTATTCCCCAGCATAACTAAATTTATTTTTTAATCAACCCTACTATGAAATAAAATCTCTTTAGTCGCTGTGTCTATAATTCCTTCCCGATAATCGTTATGAATAAAAAAGATTAATATATATTAGTTTTATGCCACATAACATCAAATTTATATTTTCAACTAAATGATCAATTCTTTATTAGTTTCGAAATTATTATAGTTTGAGCTAAAGAAAATTATGAAATCAAGTCAGATATTATTGATAAGCATTCTTTTTGGCTCAGTAATGTAAATTACATAAACCATTCCTTATCAGTTTACAGGAATTGTTCAATTTCTTATGGAAAAATGTGGCTGAAGAAAGTTGTGAAATCATCTCAGAAATTATGAAGTATTCTTTTTGTCTTATCAGTTTGTATGTCATTTTAGTTAGTCCATTATTTTTTTCTCTTTTCAATTTTGTACAATATTCTTAATCTTAAAAGGACTAAGAACATACTTGGCGGCATGGCATCAGGCAATTTATCGGTGGACTTACGCCAGTCATAAGTACATTATTTATATTATTGATAAATAGTCTATATATTTTAATTGTAAATAGGTTTACTAGCTCTTTGAACATTTGTATTTGGAAACCTTTAGGAAGCAAGTAAATTTTGTCCATTTCGCTCTAACTTTAACTGGGCCCGAGATAAAAGCGAAAAAAAAATTGGCAAAGAAAGGTAATCTTATATCTACACCTCATACGAAGAAGAACACGTGGCGGTGAAGAAAAACATTTATAACGTTCGGACGAAAACTAACACGTCTTAGATGTGCCGGACAAAAACTAATACCACTTAATAAATTTTCCCTATGAAAAATAGCTAAGTTAGATTTTTTTTTCTGTAATCGATTTTACTTTCATTCTATATTTTAAATTAAACATATCCCAATCCGTAGAGGGCTAAAAACGCTATTTTATTATAATTAATACCAAAAGTATTTCCTCAGCACTAATTGATTTTCTTATTGAAGAGATTTTGTTCTTACGACGCATATGCAGCAATCAACAACAAAACCGTAGAATGCTGAAATTAATCATTATAATCTGTTCTATAATTGCTACTACAAACATTGAGTTCATAATAAACGATTTTGTTACAGAAAAGATTTTGTGCTTATTACTATATTTACTATTATATTACTATATTTTTACATAGCAATGTATAAACTATATAAATATAAAGATACGGCTATACCCTAGTTAATTCGCATACTTCACTTTGCACGACTTTCCCCTTTATTCCACCCATTGTATCGAAAAGGCCTATTGTCGTAAGTCATAATATTCAAGTTAAATTATAACGAGGAGTTATAGTTACAGAGGTGTTAGTTTTTGTCGCAAAAGTATTACAAGTGTTATTCTTGGACACGAAGTATTGAAAATGTTAATCTTCGCTGCAAAAGTATTGAAGATGTTAATCTTTGCTGCAAAAGTATTAAAATGTTTTTCTTCGCTACAAAATTAATGATAGTATTATTTTTCGCCGCAAAAGTAGTGAAAGAGTTATTCTTCGTCGCTAAACGGTTTCAGTAGATGTTTTTTTTCGTCGCAAATCGTAGGCGTATTTTTCTTCGTACGTGGTGTCGATATTCACGTAGACGTTAATAAAAATTATACCAATTTATAATAATTACAGAAATTCAGATTACACATATTCTTAGTGTAAAATTATAGAGGTTGCTGCATAACAAATAAAATTGATAATAATTCTATAATATGAAGATTTACATATATCTTTACATAAAGAACGTATATATAT
>UELV01063976.1:952-14366 GCA_900490015.1 Megastigmus stigmatizans
GTATATAGCAGGAAGCGGGGGAAGGGGGGAGGCCCACCAATGCGTGGAGATAATTAAGCCGCTTGATCTATGGTCGTTTCGCGAGTTCGCTCGTTATCTCCTCGGTACTCGCACTCTCTCTCTTCCCCTACTCGGTATTTAGTTCAGTTTCGGATGTACGCAGAATCCCCGACAGAGACAGAGGGAATCGGGTGTGGGTATTCGCGCGCGCGAGAGAGAGAGAGAGAGAGAGAGAAAGGGAGTAGATATAGAGAGACAGAGAGCTGGAACGAGAGAGAAGCTATACGATATTGTATTCTGCCGAATGCCAGCAATGGTCAAGATAAAGATAGCATGAGGAACAGGGAGAGAGTGAGAGAGAGGGAGAGGGCGAACGAGTGAGTGAGTGAGAGATATAGAGAGGGAGAGAGAGAGAGAGAGAGAGAGAGAGAGAGAGAGAGAGAGAGAGAGAGAGAGAGAGAGCCCGAAAGCCCAGAGGTCGACGTTCAACGGTCCAACCTTTTCTGTCTCCATCCCCAATCCCTTTATCGCGAATTTCTCTCTCTTTCTCTCCCTCTCGGTATGCCCATCTATCCCTCTTTCTCTCTAACCCTCTTGTCTCTCTTCTTTGTCGATGCTCGCTCCCTCTCTGTCGCTCTATATATAATGTGTGCGTGTGTGTGTGTGTATATGCGCGCGTACACTCACGATCGCACTCCTCTTTCCACTCTTTCTGTCTCTCTGTCTCTCTTGGCTGCTTTATTGTCTGGAGCCGCTCCATCGAGGGTGCATCCCATTCCCAGCTTTAATTGAGACATAAATAAGGTTTGTTTGGCTTTGCCATCCGACCAGTCAGGCCAGCCAGCCAGCAACCAACCAACCAACCAACCAACCAACCAACCAGCCCATCCCTGGGAATTGGGATTGAGGCTTTGCCGATACAACTCGTTCTGCATAATGGGAACGTTAAATTTCCACCGTGTAAAAGTGAAGGGAAAAAAAAACATTTTTACGTTTTTCTAGGCAATCTCCATACAGAGCATTCGGAACCCACGTGTATGTGCATGTGTGTACCTTGTCAAAAGACAAGCGAGCGTACGCCTCCCATCTTCTGGCTCGTGTTCTCTCTCCCTCTCACACTCCTTCGCTCCTCCGCCGCGCCCTCCTATGTCTTCTGCAGCACACGGGTGTTCTGCAAAGGCAAACTCTCTCTCTCTCTCTCGCTCGAAAGCTCGTCAATTTCCTAGGTCGCGCGGAGAGATATCGGCGAGGCGGTCGGGCGAGTTATCGCGAGCATTTTGTAACAAAGAGCGGCGTTAACAAACCCGTTTCCACCAGCTCTGTGTCTGTCTCTCTCTCTCTCTCTCTCTGGAAATGGACGAGAGAGTAGGCGTTCTATATGGGGCGTAGGCGCCGTCGCGGCCACCAAGAGAACAAGACCGAGAGAGCGGGAACAACCGAGAGACAAGAGTATAAGGGACCTCGGGGCAGAGCAACGCGCGCACGGGGCAAAAATAATGTGACTCGGTGCGCGCTAGTAAGATCGTAATTTCCCGCGAGAGAGCGCGAGGCCCGCACTCGCTGCAGGTATATAGCTCTTGGCCGCGCGAGCGAGTTATGGGCAACCTTTTTGTACCGAATGGCCAGACGAGCCGAGACTCGAGAGTCGATGCTTTTACCACGGCTACGAGTTAATCTTGCGACCGCGCGCGTATTGTTACTACACCTAAATCTCGATTCTGGAGTAGTGGCGAGAACCCTTTCCACCCTTCCTGTCGGGACGATATATAATATATTGTATATACACACACTTATGGGATATTCGATGAGAGGTGAGTAAGAGACGAGCTTTTTCGAGAGCTGCTGCAGGAGTGGGTTGCGAGCGATCCACGTGATTGGCAGTTTTATTTTGGCTATGCGCTCATGCGTTTATCTGTATGCGACTTTTAAAGTGCGCGGCCGAGCCTCTGGCGCGGTTATCGTATCGACAACTTGCGGCCACTTTATTGGCATCGAGTTGTTTTAAAATTTCGGATTTAACCGTAGTCGCGGTCCTTTGTTCACGATGACTGTATGAGCAGCGTACGATATATCTGTATTAGACTTTCGTGAATTTTAAAATTGGTATAGCTTCATTACTATATTTAAACCGATATACTTTAACGAATAACAAATTGTTATCTTCTAAAGATATTAAAGAATAAAAACGAATATTCATCCTATTCTTTAGAAATACTTACTCCTATTGTGTACATTATTCATCTACCAACTCAGTTTTTGTAACTACAGGCTCATTCTTTTATTCATCAAAGTATCAAAATGGCAAGTTTGATATTTTTCAGCAGCTATACTACACTCGCTCCATCGGGAAACAAATGTTATCATTCCAGCACATTTGAGTTTGAAAGCTTTTTCTCGACTATTTTTCACTCCTCTATATTTGTCCTCTCATTTTCCCGCTCTACCCTCACACTCGGATTCGGTCAATATTTCGTCGGGGAAAAAGGGTTGACTATCTAAAATTCCAAGCCCCGGGAGAGAGAGAGAGAGAGAGTGAGAGAGGGAAAAAAGCCCACGAGAGAGACGCGCGCGGCAAAAAAAGCACCAGGAGTGGAAGAGCGACGCGTGTCATACGTCACCCCCGTTTAATCTCGCCACTCATTTACTCGACTGCAAAACGACCGAACGAGCTGCGTCCAACGTCCCCCGCGCGCGAATTCCCCATGCGCTCAGCTCCCCCAACCCATCTAAACCCGTATGGCCCGCGGTTATTTTACATCTACACACTCGACCATTGTTTTACGCGAAACAAAAGGAAGATCCTCTATGCTTTATTTTGGGATATCGCTCCCTTTTGTATATTTTCCAGCGAAAGAAATAGTTATGGGACATTGCGCGTTATTTCAAATGCTTCATGTTAAAACAGATTTTATTTTGCTATATTAGTTGATGGGAAAATTCATTCCAAGTCAATTTGATTGGTTTCATTTACAAATCTGTTGATCGACGCAAGGTACGCAATATGTTTAGTGTTATGCAAACAAATGAAAAAAAATATACTTATTTTATCAACTCACAAGTAACTTCTGTGATTGACAAAGAACATTAAATTAGCTTAGAAATATTTTTAATTCTCTTATAAACAGTTGTTAATTGTTACATTAGTTTTATTTCTTTATATTGCATGAACAAATTGATATAAATCAATGGCAATTGGGTTTCGATTCTCTAAGCTTTTTTACAATTTATTTTACATTTCATATACCATTCATGTTTCGAAGATCCAATTACTTCAAGTTATTTATCCACAAAAGGAAATTCTTAAGCAGTGATGAATTCCAAGTCATGTATACATCAAGTAAACTTAATTCCTAGCTGTATAATTATTACAAGCATATTCAAGCGTCTCGCGCAATCCAAATTTTTACATTCCATACCTCGAATACTCGAGACGCACTCGGAAAGGCATAATCTCTTGCAATTTTTCCCCAACTACGACGTACTGCATGATGAGGTGATATGTATATATATATATATATATATATTGACCGCTAAACATATAGGTATACAGCCAACACAGGCGCGCGTCTGGAAGTGAAGAGGAGAACTCGAAGCCAAGCCATATAGCTGCTCAGAATTCTAATCTAGTTCGCTCCTTCTTCCTTCCTTCCGCCTCAGTGAGCAAAAGCATGCGCTCGCGCTATAAGACCGGCTCCAAGCTAATGTCCTATCTCTCTCTCTCTCTGTTCTTCAGTCTTCCACCCCCGCGGGAGCATCTTCCGCTAATGAAACGTCGGTGAGCTACCGGCGCCGCGTGCCTTCGCGTTTTAGCTCAGCAGCAGCAGCAGAGAGAGAGAGAGAGAGAGAGAGAGAGAGAGAGAGAGAGAGAGAGAGACGACTAGCAAAATCGCGACTCTCCTCCTCTGGCTCACACGTGTGTATGAATATATCTATATGGTGTACGCGGAGATGTGTATATACATATGTAGAGTATAATGCGAACACGCCGCCGAGGGCGATTCTGAATATTATATTGGATTTCCTTCGCATTTGACTTCCCTCTGCGGGCGGACTAATATGTGGCGCGCGGTGAGACGCGCGTCTGGCGCGTAAAGCCATCTCGTACGTGGAATATTGTGTAATATGCGTGCGAAGCCCATTGTATGGGGTCTCTCTGCGTGTCTCAGCTCTTTTAAATGGCGCGTGCGGCAGACCCTGCGCGTATATGGAGAAGCTTTACTTATTTTCGATAAGATTTATCGATGCTTGTTCCATTATATTTTGTGTCTAATTCAATAATTCTTGGGCGACATATGCGTTTCGATTTGGAGGAGCAATTCTTCTGGTATTTTGAAAAAATCTGTTACCGACTATATTTGCTTCGCATTGGCATTTTTTTTTATATATATTACAAAAAATAATACACCGTTGGCATTTTGAACGATTAGAGGAAAGTATGGAATTAATGCAGTGAACTTGATGTTTACTTCTGTAATATCTATAGCAGAATAGTATTGTGGGTATATGTATATACTACTTAAGTTATATAAGCTATTTTTAACGAAAGCAGTAGATTTTTAGCAAGCAATATCTCACAAGATAACAATCGTCGAAACACATGTTTCTTTTCCACAAATAAAACCGTACAAGGAATAAATTCCAGCGAAACCGCGCGTCTCTCTCGGTATTAATATTCAAATATCAAGCTTTTATCTAAAAATACTGACTACCATAGCATAGCGCAGAGTGAGAGAAGGCCGGGCAATTGTAAGTTAAGCCAGAGCTACCAGCGGCGGGCCATACTTTTCTTTATAAACGAGTGCGCTGCAGCCATGCACTTGCTCCTGCAGCTCTCTTGGAAAACGAGACCGGACGATCTATATAGGCTGAAAGAGAGAAAGAGAGAGAGAGAGAGAGAGAGAGAGCTGCTGTTGTTATCCCGGGTGTAATTCGATCACGTAGTAGTAGCACGACGGCGACGGGCGTGTCCGCGTCGAGCGAGAGCAACTGGATTTGATCATGGGATGTTTCGCGCAATGACGAATGAGTCTCGTTGCATTATACACAGGACGAAATTTATGGTGACAGCCCTAACCGAAGTATAACTACGACCAATGCGGACGACCCGCACATACACCCAAGATTCCTATCGATTTAGAAAAATGCAATTTCGCGCTGTTTTTTGCTGCTACCTGTTTTTTTTTGTTGTTACCTCGCTTCTTTCGCGTGCATGTGCATTCTCTCTGTCTCTCTTGGTTCTTCGATTTGCATTTTCCATTATCTTTAATGGCGCACGATGGCCGTTTGTCACGATTCGAATCAATTTTATACTGTATATGTCATGCGCTGATATATAAATATGTGTACCGTTTTTTTGTACGCGCAATTCGCGTTTTTCTTTTTTTTTTCTTTTTTGATAATTTACAGCGCGTTCCGTTTGATAAATGGTGTGTATATTTTATTTGGTTTTATTTTTTCCCTGTTTCATAGAGCTTTGCATACAGTATTGTTAACCATTTATGCGTGCTGCGAAGAATTTAAAAATTTAAATACTTTGATTTGAATTGCAAAAATAATTGCATTTTTGATAATGCTACAGGAAAATAGAGTTGAAACTTTCAAAGCACGGTTTTGGTTATGCATTCAAATATTTTTTTTTTAAGATAGGATCATTGCGAGTATTACTGCGGATTCTCTAAATAGTGCAGCCTTACGAACCAATGTTAATCCGCATTAATAGATGCAGCGCTCTAGGCATGCACGCATCAAATACTGCGGATCCTCCCGTGTCTTAAAATGGCGCAGTAATTGGTATACAGTAATAAAAACCAGTCCACGTAATATCGACAAGAACACATATGCTTTCCAAACCGTTTTATTAATTTATTTGTCACTTTCTTATGCAAAAAGAATTGTCATTATTTGTTTACGTACAACGAATTTATTCAAGTCTGAAGTTAACCTCTACTTCTAATCCACATTAATTGGCACATTCATGCTAATGACAATTGTTCCTGCGCTTTTGTTAGTAAACTATCGGTTTGATATTTATATTTCGTAGAAACAGTTAATACTTAATTGATTATGATATTCAAACAGAAAATATGTTAAAATATAAAGTGAATGGTAGAAAATAAATGTTATAATACGGAGATTTTAATGTAGTGACTATGAAATATTAAAAACTGTGTATTTTCTATTAAGTGTTATCGAAAAACATATATTTTTGCGATATTTCACGTAATTCGTGAGGAAAATTTATCAATGTAGTCATATTTATTTGTAGTACAGGAAATTTATTTTATAAGAAACATGAATAATTCATTTTTATTTATTAATGCCAAGCAACGAAGTACGTGTTTAAAATTACATACGATTAAAGTTTTTTAATACATACAATTTACAATCTTTCTTCATGTTTGAATTCAACCTATTTGATAAAACTAAAAATTCGAAGTAAGATTTTACTCTTCAATAAAATCATTGACCCACCTTTTCTATATTAACATTTTTTCACTTACGAAAATACTTTCAAAATTACCACTGCTCTTACTATCTCCTTTATACTACTGTACATATAAAACTACTGCATTTTCAAGTAAAAATAATATATTTCTAATTTCGCACTTGACACCACATGATCTAAAACTCTGAATAATACAATTTCAGCCCCATTACTTCTCATCGGTCATAAACCAACAGCATAATAAATATATAAGCATTCACACTTTTTTCCCCATAAAATCGTAAAGTACAATCAAGCCACCGAACTATATGCATTGCGCGCCGTGTTCGGGAAAATGAAAGTCTATAGCGCGACGAATCAACCCAGTATGTCAGACTTACTGTTGAAAAAGCTTTTGCCGTCGCACTGCACGAAGGGCTCGAACTACGTCTTCATTAAGCCGCGGCACACGCGTTGCTGCGGCATAGTGTTATATGTATACACACACATACTTGACATAGGCACACGCAGGGCAGGTGAAATGGGGGAGAGTCGCCGCTGCCGCCGCCGCCGCGAAATTACGCAAGTGTCGGGCCTCGTAACTATGGATCAATGTAATGCCGATTTAAGGCAGCTATACCACGGAAACTAACGTTAACCATATCTTCATTAGAATGGCGAGGGAGATGTTTTCCTCCTCGGGCGCTTCGACGCGGGAATTCTACGGAGAGACAGAGAGAACCGAGAGACCCTCCCTTTTCTCTTCTCTATCTCGGTCTGGTCGAGAAGAAAAGGGATCGGATCTAATGGCTTCTGCCAACTTTCCTCATTTCCGATCGACTCGAAAACCCGCTGATTTCACGTCCCGAGTGCCCTTCTCTCTCTTCTTCTCTTTTTTTTTCTTATTCCTCAGACGCCACTTTCTTCGCTTTAGAATCGGATAACTTTCTTTACCGCGTTTGCAATAATAATGTGAGGGAGTCGGGGAAATACGTTTTTTTAATGTAAAAAAAATCTATATATTCCCGGTCGTCGATATCTGGGCATTGATTCGAACTGGGGAAGCGGAAATCATTACGTATTCCAAAAGTTCTCTGTGCCAAACATTTATTTATCTAATTTCTCATCGCGTATATATAATGCCCACTTCTTATACACAAATCAGCACGAGTAAAATTTATGACCAAAAACTTTCAGCTTTTCGCAGAATAACGTGTGAGACACATTTGATCCTATATACATAGCAATTTCCATGCACGTAGGAGCAGTCGAGCCAGCATAAAGAGAAATCTGAAAATATATATCTCGGCGTATATATCAACTACATCAAAGCCATCATCGGCACGCAGCTATGCGACGCCGAGAGAGCCTGCAGAGAGTCCGCGTAAATAATCCAATGAAAAGAGAATCGAACGACACAGATGCAGGCACAGGCACACACACACATACACATACCATACACGTAGACAGGGTTGGACGTAGGAACGCTGGCGCGTATCGGCATTCGGCATAAAGCAAGTCGCGCGCGCTCGCTCTGAGCATATTAACCTCTCAACTCGGGTATGAGCGTCCATCATCTTCATGATCAGCAAGGCGCCACCGTTCTCTCTCTCACGCACTCTCTTTGTCTCTCTCTCTCTCTCTCCCTCTCTCTCGCATATCACCGCCGCAGCCGCGCGCACTGCACGAGTATATATACCGGCCGTCTCGACGTTGAGCTCAAAGCTGCACGAGATAGAAGCAGCAGCAGCAGCAGAAGCAGCCTCCTACCACCTGCCGTCTGCAACTTTCCGCTAAATTGGCGTCGTAGCGCGTATTGCTCATTAATCCTACACCTCCTTCTCTCTCGCCCCTCTCTCTCTTTCTCTCCCGTCCAATTAGCCGCGATACAAGCGGCCATCCAGTGTCATTTAAATACGTCGTGGAGTGCAGGTTGCGTATATATACGTACGTGTACATAAAAGGGTAGCGAAAGCAGCCAAAGAGAGAGAAAGAGGGAGAGAGAAGATGCGCGCAAGGAAAGAGGAGGCGTCGCGAGAAGCTGCGGAGGAGGAGGAGGAGGAGGAGACGGAGGTGCACAGGGAAAGTAGTAGGGAAAAGACGGCGAAAGGGGTAGAGGAGGTGTGGGAGGGGGAAAAAAGGAATGCGCGAGCGTGCAGAAGTGCCGTATATATATGCGAGAGAGAGAGAGAGAGAGAGAGAGAGAGAGAGAGCGGATGTATGTCGGGCACGTAGCCACGGGGATTGCCTCGATGTGCCATAGAGGCAATCATGCCGGCAATGCAGAGGCTCGTCTCTTGCCGCCTTACCGTCGCCGTCCTCCTCCTCGTCGTCGTCGTCGTCGTAGACTCTTCCCCTTCCCTCTTTTTCTTCTTCTTCTTCTTCTTCTTTTGCTTATACATCGAGCCAGCTCTCTCTCTCTTTCTCTCTCTCTCTCTCTCTCTCTCTCTCTCTCTCGCTTTCTAGCACTGCGCTCGCTCACGTACAGCCGTCTCCGGGTGAGTTTTCTTACGGTTTCGTCCTCCCACGTGTGGGTGTGTATGGGTGGGAGGGTATAGATATAGCTGATGGCACCTAGTACTTATTTCCTTTCGTGCACGCTTTGTAAAATCTAGGAATTCTCTCTGTCTTATGATCGCGTTTCTCTCTCTCTCTCAGTCTTTCTCTCTTACGTTCTTGGCCTTTTTCGCTATTGGAGCTGCACCGCGCCGGTGCTATACTTGCTGCCGGTGCCTCGGCTGGTGCTGCTTGCGCTGCGCCATGAAGACGATGAGGAGGAGGAGGAGGAGGAGGAGGAGTTGGAGCGAGAGGCGCGCACTGCGCACAGTAACTTTTCCGAGCTGCGAAAACGTCGTTTTCTTCGTTTGGAGAAATCCTTATTAGAGTTTAATCCTTCGTCCGCGCGTTGTGCGGAACTTGTGAAAACTTCGCCCGTTACCATTGTAGTTTGAAGTCCTTTGCATTAGTGCCGGATGGACTTTCGATAGTTTGTAAGTGATTCTTTGAGCTGCGCTCTTGCTTTATGAAACTCCCTTAAGTACGGCCGTTTGTTCAACTCTGCGTGGCTGCTATACTCATAGAAAAACTTGGTTTGAGTTTCATTTAAAAAATTTAAGTTTAAAGCGACATCAATTCAAAGGATGGATTATAATATATTTCTTCATAAGTTTTTCCGTCGTGGTCATGATTTTTTAACGATTAATGAATGAGGAAATACGGTTAAAAATTTAGGAACAATGTAAAATATATTTTATGTATACCTAAACATTTTCAAAACGTCAACTTTTTCCACATGGCCATTACTATAAAATAAATCGGATACATGATCCATAAATATTACAACGCTACATTTTTCCATGAAATGATAATAAACGAGAGAGATAGAAGGGCGCCGTCTACAGAGTAAAACTCTCCCAACTGGCCAAAAGGCTACACAAGCGAACAAAAAAAAGCTCTGCAGAGAATATAATCACTGAATAGTAAGTTCATAAAGTGCCTAGATACCGCTGGACTGCCTGGAAATAAAAACCCAAAGAACTAACGCGCAAGACGGTGGAATTCGTGAATTCAATCCAGCCCGTTGATAAATGATCTGGAGAGCAGGTTTTCTCATAACGCGAGAATATTCATAAATCGCATTCCTCGACACGGTGATGAAGAGAGATAGAGCGAGAGAGAGAGAGAGAGAGAGAGAGAGAAAGATAGAGTGGACTCGCGTTCCGGAGCGTCGCATCAGTATTCAAAGTGCCCGGGATAAGAGAAGGAGAGAGCTGGCGCAACGGCTACCGCTGCTGCTGGGCTCTTCGGGCCAGAAGAGGAACAAAAACGCTCGAGAGGAGGATGTTGCATTAATATTTATACGGGAAAGGGGAATACGAGAGAGCGAACGAGCGAGCGAGCGAGAGAGAGAGAGAGAGAGAGAGAGAGAGGTAAAGTCGGGGGACAGTGTGCAACGAGGGGTCGAGGCATGAGCGAATGTACGTACGAGAGAAGGACGAGCGAAAGAGAGAGAGTTGCGCGCGGAGCGGAGGAGGAGGGCGAAATGAAATGCAAATGTCTTAACGAGCCACTGAGGGACTGTCGGAGTGCCTTCCAGCCCCGGTCACGAATGTACCTTTGTCTCATCAACGTCCTGGTGATAATGCGAAGCTCGAGGAACTGATCCCGCCGCTGCTCCCCTCTTCCTCTATCGCTCGAGTTTTGAGGATAATCAAGTGGATGCTGCTGCTGCTGCTCCCGACAATTCAGCTATGATAATTTATCAGTTTCTCGATAATTTAAGCATTTATTTAATAACGCTATCTATTGAATGTATAAATTCCTCATTGAAGAATGAATAATCATATCAACTGTATAACGCATAGAAGGCAATAAAAATTCTATTACCTAAACCAACGTTAAAAAAAACTTGTAATATCATTCAATCTCTTTATAATAGAAATCCACAACCGTTTTCCAAATGATAATCTGTGCGCTTAGGAACTTTTAATGATGAAATTAAATTCATATAGAAACTTCAACGCCAAGCTTGTTTTATGAAGCACTGCTTTTTGCGATAGATTAATCCCATGAAGTTAACTTTAGTACGCGCGGCTCGTTATTTTAAGCTCGAAAAGATAATAAAAATAAAGCATTACTCATTTTGAGTACGCGTTTCGAAAACATTAATCTATACGTACAGACTGGAATAATAAATTAGAAAAAATTCATTAACGACATCGTAAATTTATCTGGACCCTTGAAATATATACCTTTTTGTAATGATGCATAAAACGCAAAGAAAAACTCCAGGTAAAAAAGACACAACAGCTCCGTCTAACTAAAGAAACTCTCGTTCCAAACAAGACGCGCACACTCACGCCAACAAACGTCAACAAACTGAAGACATAGAGAGAGAAAGAGAGAGGGGAGCGAGTGCCTAGTAATTACCGTTTGTTCCATCGTAAAGCTTAATTGAACGGTCCCTTCATAAAAATCCATAGTCCATGGAGAATTTTATACATAAAAAAAAAGAGATTTCAGGAAGAGCGAGGCCGGGAAACGCGCAGCTAATTAGCCGTACCTGGACACAGTCTTGCCCATGCACCCATTGGCGCAGGTGTTGCAGCGCTGCAGTGTCTTAGTTTCACCGCGTCACGAGAAATTCTCTTCTGTCTTATAGAGCCATTGTTGGTTCTCTCTGTCTTTCTCTCTCGAGGCAACGCGAGTGCGTATTATACATATCAGCGAGCAATAATAAAGCTCTCCTTTGTTTTAACTTGAATTCGAGGGCGTATAATAGTTACGTACTCATACATGCGCACACACAGGTTCGACTATTAAACATATCACGCGGGGATTGGATTTCCGCGTAGGTTCTCCATCTCGGCCGAAAGCTTTCTCGCTTGGTTGCTCGCGCGCTAGACCGTCGACCAGAAAGAAAGAGAGAGAGAGAGAGAGAGAGAGAGAGAGAGAGAGAGAGAGGGTGTGCTGTACCCTCGCAAATCCAAGTCCAACTCTACGGCTTTCATTATAAATCCAGCCAGGCCGGCGGTATCTCTTCCCTCCGCCTCTCTCTCTCTCTCTCTCTCTCTTTCTCTCTCGCCTTCCCTTCCGAATTCCCAAAGTCGCTCACTGCCTCTCCCACTGGGCTATAGCTGTATATACGATGAAAAGAGAGAGAGAGAGAGAGAGACATAGAGAGAGCAAGGGAGAGAGAGAGAGAGAGAGAGACCCTTGAACCCCTAAGTTTCAAGCCCCATTCTCCGCGATTCATTATATCGCTCCTACGTTACCACCCCCTTTCGCCCGACCGTTTTCTCTCGCGCTCTCGCTCTCAGCTCGGAAGCTTTCCCGTTCCTTTCAGAAAGCCCAAGCTCTCTCTCTCTCTCTCTTCTACCCTCGCCTCTCGAAGATCTGTGAGAGAGAGAGCAAAGAAAACATTGCGAATGTGTTTTTCAATTTGGAAGACTGCCAGGGAGCCAACTCGCTTTTCTCTCTCTCTCTCTCTCTCTCTCTCTCTCTCTCTCACTTTCTCGCTACATTCTTCTTCTGCTACTCTTGCCTCTTCCTCTTTTTTTTTGCGTGGCTGCCTTTTTTTTGACGCTTGTGTGTGTCTGGGCAAACGCGAACGCGCACGAATCGAAAAAACTTCTTTCTCCCTTTATTCTGGTGGAGAGAAAAATACGGAGAGAGAGTGTGAGAGAGAGAGAGAGAGAAAACTGGAATGGAAAAGCGAAGACAGAGAGGAGGGAGAACGAAGAGGATGGCCAAGAGGGAGTAAGCATTAATGGAATTAGACGGTGAGTGAAATTCGCTATATGTAGAGGCGGCGAGTAACTGGCGAAGTTGGCTTCTAAGCTTTAGCGCGATTAGAATTCCGCAGCGAGCGCGGCTGCAGCTGCAGCTGCACAACGGGCGCGCTGCACGGGCGAGCTTATGCGAGAATGCGAGCGAGCGAGCGATGCAATGACGCGCGAGAGGGAAAACTCGGCAATGGGAACAACGACGACGGAACGACGACGAAGAAGACGCTGTGCTTTTCAATTTGGTCCTCTGCCAGTCGCAGCAGCAGAGAGCAAAGTTCATACTGTACAAGCTTATACACACGGACATGTATTTTAATATCCTTTGCGGGCTTAGTTGGACTGATTTAAACTTTATAAAACGCGTTTCGATCCTTCTTTCAATATTCTTTCGTTTTTTTTTCCTTTCCTATATTTCGCTCGCCGTGATTCCGAAAGGGGCAGTCGATCTGTACGCGAGCACAAGACCAGACAGGGCGAGAAATCCAAGTTTGAATTTGAGCAGTGCACCAGATGCGCGTAACAACGTCTTACCTACTCCATCGGATGCCGAGAGGCGGTTATTTTTCTGCGCCCTCTGCTATCCTCTCTCTTTCTCTCTCTCTCTCTCCCTCTTTGCCGTCGGTCCACGTCGTGAAGGCATTCGAACACGTGTTCCGCCTTCCACTAATCTACCCCATGCTCTCTCTCTCTCTCTCTCTCTCTC
>UELV01063976.1:14386-28798 GCA_900490015.1 Megastigmus stigmatizans
TCTCTCTCTCACACACACACACACACACACCCCCTACGTATATATCCACCTTAAAGGTCGCAGATGCCGCGCGTGTAGCTGCGCACAGCCGTCGCGTCGACCTCAACTTTGTACTTTGGTCCTGCTCCGGGAACAACTCCAAGCCCAAGTTCCACGCGAAAAAAATCCTCCTTCTTGAGCTTCCTTCGGGTCGTAAATTCTAACGCACACCCGTTGCCCCAACTTGTATACGGCCCAATTGAACTTGTATTATGCTAGATATTACAGCTTATCGATCACTGCGCGTAACATCTTGACGTAGTCTTTCAAACTTTTAAATTAACGTTCTAAGGACTTGGTACGAAGGAAAAATGGTGAAAATAATTTCGCCGCCAAAGTCTTGATGCTAAAGAATGAATGAATTCTACATTAAAGTTGGAAGCTATAAGTAAATGTTGGGAAACTAAATTCATAATGTAACAATTGTAATTTTGTTGGAGTGTATCTCTAACAAGACACGAGTCTTTTATGAAAAATCTCTCGTCTTGTTACGAGAAGATATTGCTTTTCTCGTTCTCCTGGAATAATCGGTAGCGTAAAATTTTTCCCACGTATACGCAATATTTTACAAAGATCTCCATAAAATTCCCAAGAAATCTGCGAAACTCTGGTATAATTGGTTGCGGCAGCTCGTGATCTCCATGCAGCACCTCTCTTGGCCCTCATTACGTCTCTCTAAGCAGAGAGCGAGAGGGAGAGAGAACATCGCAAAAACGACAAAAGATAACATTCCCGGCGAGAGTCTTATCGGCAGCGATCGTGTTTCGCGTAAGTACGAGGCTCAAGTTCGCGAAGCTGTTAATTGGGGCTCGCAGACGCTTATCTAATGCGAGAGACGAGTGGAACGTGTGTGCAGCTGCAGCTTCTCTCTCTCTCTCCTCTACATCCAATACGACCGAAGCCACCGCGAGCAACCCTTCCCTTTTGTACCTCGGCAGGTACAGAGAGGCAGAGAGAGAGAGAGAGAGAGAGCTAAAGGGGATCCCGAGCGCGTAGCAAAATGCCCGACGGCGTGACTTTCTATCTGTGAAAATGCGAGCGACGGCACAGTGCGACGGAGGCTGGCGATCAGGCCGCAGTTAGGAAGATGTCGCTCAAATGGCCCCACTAAAACCGAATTGGTCGTTTGATTCCGTGGCGATATCTCCCTTACCGAAAGAGATCTACTGTCCGCCGTCGCTGCAGCCCGAGGGCGAGTCGCGTCTCTCTCTCTCTCTCTCTCTCTCTCTCTCTCTCTCTCTCTCTCTCTCTCTCTCTCTCTCTCCACATGGAAAGCCTCCTGACTGTGTGCAGGGGGCTGTACAGCAATGTATATGTACACGGCGGAGGAGAGCGAGAATCCGGCGTAATATATGCAACGGCCAATATCCAGGGAGTTATCGCGTGAGAGCGCCACGAGGGTGGCTAGAAGCTTCTCCTCTCTGCATCATTCCGTTATTACGCATTTATCCCGCGCGAATATTGTGTTGGGCTTGGAGGAGAGCGGAGGAAGGGATGAGCGGAGGCGTAATGAAGAGATTGGAATATGATTTATATTTTTTGGCAAAATGGCCTTTTCATGCTTATACGGTGAATGCGCTGTAAACCAGAATTGCGAAAGGATTATATAGAAGATATTATGCTAGACCCGACTTATAGGGCTGTTCTGCATACATTTTTCTTGGAATATTGTTTATAATGTATATATTAAACATAAGTTATACAAACTTATTTCAAAACGTTGTAATATTATATTGCTTGAGCTTAGAAAAAGTGTAAAAGTATAATAACTATCTATAATTATATCAACAAGCAAAGCTCAAAGACTTTTACAAAAAATCAGTGAATAATGTAATATTAAACATTAATATAAGTTAATGAAATTCTTATACATTCTTATATATTTGTTAGTATCCAAGCAGTATCTGAAGCAAGGATCTCGAGCTGAAGAGCCAATCACGACGTGAGGTCGGCCAAGCTTAGTGCGAAGGGATCTGTAGAGTAAAATGGCGTTGCAGTAGAGTAACGCGGTGTTTATCGGACCATATACTGAATCCCATATAGCCTATTGTCGATCCGCCTGCTTAGGGCAACAGCATCACACGTAATCTTCCCCTTTACTCTTGACTCAGACTCCATAAAGGTAATTTGTTACTGGCTACACCATTTCCAGAAGTGCAGTTAATCAAGATAATGGAGCGATATTACTTTTATTATACATATCCAACGTACAAGTGTTGCTCGATGAATATTTAACAATAATTTAATAGTTTTAGTAAATAATTTGAGTAAAAATTTAGTGTTTGTTAATCCGTTGTAATATGTACAGAAAAATTATCTCTCTAATTGAGCACTCTAAATAATACGTTTTGGTATTAAAAAATTTAAGATAAATATTTTGTAAGATTTAGAACGAACTTTTTATAATAGATTTTTTTAAATATTGTTAAAAGAACTATTATTCTTTAAAAATGTTTTAAATGGCAATTATTTTTTTGATGCAGAATACATTAAAAATAGAATAGCTTAGGAATCCTTTTATAATTAATCGTGTTTATTTATTGCATACTACAAATCTACAGAATCACCTCATTAAGGAACATTCCCGAATGCTGAATGACTGCGATAATTAAGCCTTCGTCCTCTTAAACTTCAGAAAGAGTCCGCAGGTGAACTCGTAGCGATAGTTACCGCCGCCATTTGAAAAAATTTATATGCTAATAACGGTGCTGATTGAGTCGAACTTTATATGTTTCAGAATCGGGTAAAATTCGAATAATACTTGATATTTTCTCGCTGGAAATGAAACCAAAATATAGAATTTAATCATTATATTAAACGATATATATTTGCATACTTTTATCCCTATTTTATCGGTTAATAAATAATTCATGCAATACGTTACAGCTTATATAGCATATTTTTAATTAACTTGTAATTTTAGAACCTCGTTGACGGTTAATTTGCATGC
The DNA here is from genome assembly GCA_900490015.1 of Megastigmus stigmatizans. Classification (NCBI taxonomy): domain Eukaryota; kingdom Metazoa; phylum Arthropoda; class Insecta; order Hymenoptera; family Megastigmidae; genus Megastigmus; species Megastigmus stigmatizans. The sequence continues at coordinate 17,376 of UELV01063976.1, forward strand.
ACAATGGCCAATGAAAGCGCCAAAGATCCGTAAAAAACGACATATGGTTATGATTCGCAAATTCTGCGATGTGCATCGACATACAACTTCCGACTTCCGTTTTATGCACCAAATCATAACAAAAACAATTGTTATAATTAGTTTTACTTAATCACTCATTTGTTGCTATAAATATTAAATTTATAGCTGCAAATTAAATAATTACAAAAATGATGTAATTAATTTTAAAAGATAAAAGTTTGATCAATAGCTTTTTACAATTTAATCATTAGACGATATACGTATAACCAAAAAAATTTGTAGCATTGAAAATGTTTGCAGTTTATTATTTCTACCAATGCGAACATTTCAATATTCGTATTACATAAAACGTTTAAAATAAAATACTTGAATTATTTTTTACCAACTTTATTCAATACCTTAAAAATTCATCTATACAACCAAAGAAGTTTATTTTCACCTTATTTCAAAACTGATCACGCTCTAAAAATCATTTATTTATACTTTACACACATTGAATATAACTGTTTAAGTTTATTTGATCATTTTATTCGAACCGTAATATCAAGGTCATTAGTTTTACACTTTTACCAAGTACTAGGAGAAAATACTTTTTTTATCTTGATTATTTACATGTTCACCCTATCGGGTGAATGCAGTGACGCTACGAGTGTTCGGGCGAAGGGAAAATTCTCGTGATCTTCTGGCGTGTACGAGTCCCAAGGTGCTCTTTCGAGCCAAGGTGGGTCCGGAACGCGTAACACGCATTTTTATCAAACGTTACGACCCTTGAAACGACCCGGATGAAAACCAATATCTTACCATCCCTTGAGAACTTGTTCCTTTTTTCTTTTTCTGCTTTTCATAGTTTTTCTTCCTCCGTTTTGTCTCTTTTACATTGTGAGAAAAACAATTTCAGCTGGTTTTCATACATACGAAGAATATTGTGCTTGTGAAATGAAATAGTATAAAAATAATTTTTTATTCATTAAACATGTATGTATATTGTACTCTGGCATTTCATTGTAATTTTATTATAATTGTGTAAGAAGTTAATTTATATTCTAATTTATAACGATTATAGTTTACAATAATTTTGTACATCGGTATGGCTCGTGGTTTGAATTTCAATAATGTAACATATAAATTTGAAATTCCAGAATTGTAATCTGAAAAATTTGGATAAGAAAATTGAAAATACTTTCGTCGTACATTTTCAATGCCATCAGAATTCACAAAATGTAATAAAATATGTAGAAATACCTTAATAAAAGTGAAAATTTATTGTTTTGTCGAGCAGAGGAAATGTTTTTAGAGGACTGAAATATCAACTGGAATTTTGTAATAATTTTATGATACAACCGTAGTTATAAGAAAATCCGGAATAAAATTAGAGTGCGAAATACCTTAATTCAAGGAAAGATTTCTATTGAACTTTCATACGGCAGACTAATGAAATTTTTATTTTAAGGAAAAAAAAGACGGAATTGCCGTGGATTCGAGTGCTTTTAAAGAATAATATTCACGACACTTAAGGGGCGGTGCCGAGTGGAGGTTTTATCTCTCCTGCGTCTCTACATACAATCCTTTTGCGCACACAGACGCACCCGTGCCGCCGTCGCCGCGCCCCATAAAGCCGCGCACGAACGCCAGGATTTAAACTCAAGCGTGGAAAGCTTATACAAAGCTCCAAATTTATTGGATGGAAATCCTCCTGGTATAAGCGGCCAAGTTCTCTATAGACGCAAAGTTGCTCGGCGGGATTAACACTTTCCTATCTTCACTTCAATGCACGGTCATTTTCAGCAAGTCTTTGCAAACTTCCCTCCTCATCTGTCCGTATACACGCTTGCCTCGCTATTTTTTATTTTATCGCCTAAAATGAAATAAATATCATAAAAGTCTGATACAATGGCGTTATTTATTTACTTTTCAACAATGAATTGAGTCCACTTTTGTAATAATTAGATATTATATGCGCTAAGGATACAACTATTTAACGTTACAGAATTATTTCAAAAGATGCATGTAAATAATTATTAACAATTTTGTCAATGTAGAATGCGATCTTGCTAAAAGATGACCGTTACGTAATATCGAGTATTATTAATTTTTCAAGCTGTTAGACCTTTTCTATGATCAGCGATGAGCACATCACAGATTAGCTCCTTTTTGGAATCCTCTACTTGAACTACTCAATAAATCTCTATGTTAAAAAGTTTTTTGAAATTATTTCTCCTAGCGTAATTAACTATTTCGTGCTGTTGCAATGTAGACTGTAATAAAGTTATTAATTGAGGAGTTCTTTGGAATAACCACGTATGAACTGCGTATACGTGGTTTTTTCTGGAGAACGAAAATATTAAGAGTACTCGCTCTTATGTATCCGGCAATATAATTTTATATACGTTTGGGAAGAAATAATCAAGTTAAGCTTGACGAAAAACTTATTTCAGAGTGGGTCTTATTTACCATCAAAACTTTCAATTCCTTTTTCCACAAAACTACATTTTTCGCCTTTGGAATACGTGGTTATTCCAAAGAAGTTCTCAATTTATGGATAACTGCATAGTATCTAATTTCTCCTATTTTAATAATATTTTAATTATATTTTTAATATTAACCACATTACATTTTAAATTTAAATTTAATTCCTAATTTATTATCAACATTTGCAGTAAACGTAATTTTATAGTAACTAACATGACTGTAAACTGTACTATGTTCATTGTCTTTCAGAGAAAAAATAAAATTATTTTACTCCTTAAATATCAATAATAATTAGTTTGATAACTTAAAAATTTAATGGATTACGGTATATACCGTCACTAGCTGCCGAGAAACTATTCAATAAACAAGGGAAATTACCGAGAGAGCACAGAGTAGCTGCACTTTTTACCATTAAAGGCGTCATTGGAAAATTTACTTTACGCGTTCTCAGCGCGGATGCATATACACACGTTAGCGCTATATATTCCAATACACGCGCAAACGCGCGCGCGGCGAATAAACAAGATTTGCACGCCTTGCACTCCGCACATACAATTATCGTTATAATCGTATATTTTGCGAAAGCTCGGGGACTGTGCGCGCGGCTGAACCGGCGAAACTTTTCTACCCCGGGATTTGGAAGCGAACCGAGAGAACGCAAGCTTTTCCGTAAAATAATGCGAGGAAAGATGGCCTTGCAGAAAAAGGAGAAACGTTTTCTGGGGACCTTCTATTTTATGGGGCCATTGTAGGGATGAAAGACGCAGAAAGAATTTTTTTTTAAAAGTCACATTGGTTTTGTTTTCTTTTAAATATTTTCGGGAAAATATCGTCTCTACTTCCGATATTGGATAAAATAATAGAAAAACCCACAAGTATGTTGATATGTGTGATTAAAATTTCTAAGAATTACAATAATTAGAATGAAAATATAACTTTTTGATAAGATTTTTATTTCCTATAAGATTCAGCCAAGACTATATATAGAACGAAAATTAGTCCGTTAATTACATATGTGACGTATTAGTCACACTTATATTTTACAGATTTTTGAAACTTTTATAGAAAATTCTTAAAATTTGATAAACTGAATACATGGATCACAACGTAAATTATTTCGTTTCTTTTGTAGGTTAAACGTTAAAAATTTTTGTTTCCCTCTAATTTTCAGTGAATCGTAATTTCAACGCGAGTTTTAGAATTATTGCTCAAGCTAAAATAATTTATATACAATGTTCTGAAATATACTTGATATAATATTTATTTATTTATTCATTCAATCTAATTATGATAATGTACATTATGTAGTCCCATAGAGGTATTGAAATACCTGTACACAGGGTCGAGTAATAACTTCGTACTATAATATCCACAAAATTCGAAATACAAATTTTGTTACAAACAAAATTATACTAATATAATACTAACATCCATGTACATTCATTCATTCATACATACTCAAACTATACTATTGTTACAATATATTGTTATGATAGGGTTGCAACTGGGTAAATATTCGTAGAATACTGTCCAAATCCCTTTACAATACTGTAGTATAATTACTATGTTTAATTTGCCGAAAATATTATCAATTTTGTTCTCTATTATTCATCCGTCGTTGTTGTTATTTATTCTTACTTATTTTTAGTTTTATTTTCTTACTATTACTGTTTATTATTGTTTTTAGTTCATTGGGTAAGTTATTGAATTGCGTTATTGCTCTTATATAGCTGTTTTTAATGCTTATAGTTTTGAGTTTTCTGGTAATCTGTATACTTTTATGCCTAGTTATTTTGTCAGAGTTCATAAATATCGTCTGTAATTCGTTGCAGTGATACATGAGTAATTTATATGTAAAGATTGGATCTAAGTTCATTGGATTTTTGTCAGTGATAAATTAATTTTTGTTAACTATTTCAAGGAATCTATTTTGTAGTCTTTGTAGTAACCTAATACTGGCACCTCCCCAAACTATCATTCTATAGGCAATGACACTGTGAAAGAGGGCATATTATAACAGGTGTAGGTTATCCGTTGTCATAATTTTCGACAGTATATAGCGTACGAAGATGAGGTATTTGATCTTGTTGTAATTATATTTAATGGTTTATTTCATTTCATGTTACTGTCAAATATGATACCTAGATAATTTGTACTCTCGACTCTTTTAATTATTATTATGGATCTTACCATTTTTGTAACTGTTTACCTTTTTTAAATGTGTGTAGAAATTATAGTGTTAGCGGAACGCTATGTTTAAAACTACTTGAAGATCATGATCCTCAAAACAAAGACCAAGACCACGATGACTATTGGCACTGATATAATTTTGACTTTACATTTTAATTTACTTATCTAAATCGAAAATTACATCAATGAGAAGAATATATCTATAGTGCTTAAATAAAATAAAGATGCGTAGCCCGAAACAAGGTTCAATTAACTATTCGGCTACAGTTTTCCGAGCGAAAGCAATCTTCATCGCGCATCCCTCTCCTCTTTCATCTCGGCCTTTCCATCCTCGCGCGTTTCCTTTTTCCAACTGCGCGCCTCGTTGTTCGCTCCAGGGCTATATAGGAAGGAGAAGGCGCGGGCGGACGGGCGGGCGCGAGGTCATAGCCAGCGGGGCTGGCATTTATGGAGTTAACATTTCTAAAACTCGCCGTCCCTGGACCATACCTACTTCCCTTCTATATCGCCAGCTCTTTCTCTCTCTCTCTCTCCCTCGGTAACTCTGTCTATGTGTAGGTGTGCAAGAGGAAGGAGCTGGAGTAGAAGGGAGAGAGAGAGAGAGAGAGAGCCAGGAGCAAAAAAGATAGTCGAACGCCGTCGCTGTGCTGCTGCTCTCTCGGCCGTTTGGACGGGGGTAATGGCAGTCTTGGAATTGCGTTATCAATCTCTGAACCCCTCGCGGCCCACCCCACCGAACTTCTCCCTCTCTCTTACACGTGGGGGTCGACGCCGCGGCGCAACTCCATTCCATTCCACACCCCTTCGGGGAACGTCGCTCTCTCCGCTCTCGGTCTCGGTCTCGCTCTCGCTCTGCTCTGCTGTGCACACCGGAAGCCGAACCCGCCCCCGTTGCCAGAGAGAAAACCCCCCACGTCAAACACGCCGTCGCCGAGGCTGCTGCTGCCGCCGCGGCAGCTTCCGGCCTGCCCCCGCGCACCTCCCAACCTCTCTCTCTCTCTCTCTCTCGACGTGTCCCCACTTCCACGGCTACCGCTACTGCAGCATAACGCTCCGTTCCGCGCGATATATGCATACTATCTCGCCTTTTCTCTCTCTCCCTCTGCCTTTCTGCCTCTCCGCGCTGCGCAATTTTTCTGCCGCTTGCTCGCTTTTTCCTCTCTGCGGGCCTCTATATACACACCCACGCATACTCGGCCCCCGGCTGACACTATATACGTGCATGTGCGAATACATATACTTCCGGTTTTCGCGCGCCCGCCCTCCAAAGTCGTTATTGCATTTTATATGCGCTATATCTATGTGTTTCCTTTGGTTCCGCGCGGCAATCGCGTCAGGGACCGAGTCAAGAGGGAGGGAGAGAGAGAGAAACACAGAAGATTCGTGAGTTCTTGATCGAGCTGCACATTCGTACTCCTCGTTATATATATAGATATAGATGCCTTCGACGGGCAGGAATATATCGTAACGAGGACCCGAGAGCACGAGCAACTTTCCACCCACACTCTCTCTCTCTCTTTCTCTGCAAGCGCGCGCCCATTATCGTTTCTCGCATTATTAGCTGCACTCTCGACGATTGCGACTCGATAAAATCAATTTCTGGTGCGACTCAGTCCGCGGCCTGCAAACGAACTCTGCGCCAACGATGCCCGATATATTTACGGCTGTACTTGTGCGCGCTAAGGACATTATTGAGGGGGAGTCGAGAGTGAAAAAGAGAGAGAAAGCTTATATAAGTATAGCAGTAGCACCGCTATCGAGATGATGCGGTACGACGTCGCGAACTGCACGTCCAAGTGCTTTTATGCAAGAAGGACCGGTAATTCGTATTTATGCGAAATCTGCCCTGTGCTCAATGCACACAAATGATTCCATGTGTGTACACTAGAAAGATTGGTTAAATGTCGTGGACAAAAGAAAAAAAATGCTTGCACGCGCCGCTTCTCGAGCTGATACTACGAGCGCCGGACAAATAGAGGGCGCTTGTTTCGTGCAGCGCGAGACTGAGAGAGAGAGAGAGAGAGAGAGAGAGAGAGAGAGAGAGAGAGAGAGAAAAGGAAAAAGTTCAAAATTTGCATTTTAAAAGTGCATCGCTGCGCTTCGAATATTCCCCGTGTGTACTTTAGCTGCGATCTTTTTCTGCTAATTTGCCTTTTTTAAATTCCCGCAGGAAAATTGAATTTTGATGACAACTTTTTTTTCTACGTACCCTATATGGCGTTGCACACAAACATTCCCTTATCTGATTGACATCGCATTCTAAGCACACGTATTTATTTATCAAGGTCAGTGGCTATACTACGAAAATAATAAGTGTTCATTGCATATTCCGTTCCCTCAAAGCTTCTAGCAAGATTGCATTTGAATATCTAGCATGTATATACATTTAAAATTCAGTAATTCATTAAATTCAGACTTGTCGCTCGCAGTATTTACCATACACGTAGCCATTGTCCGTGGCCGCGCAAGTTAAACATGAGAGAGAAAAAAAAATAATTAAAAACAATATTGCTTTCGGAGCGCGCGAAAAAAAACTAATTCGAAATAAAACTGAACGAGTTTTGCCAAGGAAAGAGGAAAAACTGCGAACGCGCAGGCGACGACGCGGCGAGAAAATGGGAAAAGAGAAAGAGGCTTGAGAGTCTGCTAAAAGAAGAAGAAGAAGAAGAAGCAGCAGCAGCAGCAATAGAGGTATGTGTATATGGAAGGGTAGAGAGAGAGCGAGAGAGGGCATTGTTCACGAAAATGCCGGCAGCAGCAGGAGAAGCAGCAGCAGCAGCAGCAGTCGATAGCGTTATATCGCTTTCGGAGACCTAAAGGTTACCGAATCGTTCCGAGACTATCTTAATGGCTGGATAGATCGTTCGATACTATGGCTCAGTCGTAAAGGCTATTGCCTCGCTCCTGCCCTCCTTCTTCCCATCCCGGGCCCTGTGTGTGTATCCCTGACTCCTCCGCAGCGGCGGTCGCTTCAGTTCGCTCGCTCGCGATCGCCATAAGGCTGCTAGAGTGGCATCGGCGCTGCTATAGTGGCAACAGCAACCCCCTTCGAGACCTATCCGAGCAGCCTCGAGGAAAGCCTTTGCTGTCGGAGAGTCGAAAGAAGTTCGGCTGGGGCAATACTCAATTCTCGCGCGGGCGAAAACCTACACTTCACTCTATACGTGGCGAAAGGGGCTATATTTTCCTTTGATGGCTAATCAACTTGATGGCGAGACGGTAATGTTGAGATTTGGCAATTAATCGACACTTCCTTTTCCGTTTCGAGTGCCGATGGACGTACTGGTCTGGAATAGCTTATGGACTGTTTGTCTTTCTGTGAGGGCCTAATGGTACCATGAAAACGTTTGGATTGCAGTTACATATAGTATATGGAAGAATTTAATTGATAATCAAGGGGCGATATATGTTTAGCTAATGCTTTGCTTGTGAATTATTGATTGCCGATTTATGTAATACTGGATATAAATAATAAAGGATTACTATTAAGAGTTTTCAAATAATTCACTATCTATATATTTATTTTTAGCAAGCAGTTTTTTCAGACTTGAATGTGTCATAGATGTTCTTTATATATTTTTAATTTCAAAGTTTCATAAAGTTAATTGCAGAATCATATTTTGCGTACAAAACTAAAAAATGCTCTAATTAAAAAGTTCTAAAAACTACTAAAGGATAAATTGTCATATCGATGACAAAGTCCTTATGAAATTACCCATTAATAGTGAAACGTGAACCAAAAAAGATAAAATTCGCTTTGAAATATCAGATAAATTCTTTCTCAAGTGAACTAAACAGTTGTATTCGCCGTTCATCGAAATTTATATATAGGCAGTATTTATTGAAATGCTGAGTCGCCAGAACGAAGGGACGAATGACAAGGGTTTTCTTTTCGGCAAAAAAAAGAGCGGGGAGAGTTTACATGGTTTGTGGATCCCCCTCTCGTAGGAAAAACGAAGAGATACGATATTACACCTCATTTGTGGGTAACGTACAGTATTTTTATGTGTGTTGGATTGGTACAAAAAAAACATTCATACGAGGACTCGTAACAAATGTTGCTATTAAACGAAGCGTAAAGAGGCGAACGAGACTTATATCTACGGGTTTTACTACTTATTATGGGAGCATTACTGCGATTTTCGTATGTTCGCTGGATTTAGGTGCAATTTTTTATCTTACTAATTTCAAGTTATGATAGATTCTGTATTAATCAGGTTCTTAACGCGTGGTATATAATAAACACAATAAAATGACTGTTATATCCTTATTATGAATAAGTAATAGAACGATATGCCGACCAACCTTTGCAAATAAACAAATTTTTTTTTTCATATTTCATAACATTATTATTGACACATACCTATATTATTATAGTGTAAGTCAAATTGCATAAATTACTCACAGTATAAATGGATGAATATAGAAAAAAAATCTTTCCGTTAATACGAGAAATGATAGACTTATATTGGATATAATTATAACATTATAACAATACTGTCATCTCTTGCAATTTGATGCTATCAAAACTACATATAGATTGCGTTTATTACAATGCTCAGTTTCTTTTTAATAATGTTTTATATTTTAATAATGACCAATGTAAATTGGTCTTGAAATTTGAACTGGCGAAGTTTCATCTCCTCCACTTTGGACCATTCAGAAATCGATAAGAGCTTGAAAAATAAAAAAGCTGGATATTTTTATCGGCAATATCGCATGAAATTTGTGCTATATTTTCAGTAACGGTGCAGGAAAACTGTGTGAACCGGCGAGTTTTTACTGTTTAAAAGATTTTCTAAAGACACTCCTGCTTAATACCGAAAACTGCAGTTTACTAACGATTTTATCAATAGATGATAATAATATTCGTTTCATTAACCCATCATTCGGCGCTCGTTCCAGTGGCGTTAAGTAAAAGATCTTGAGCTTATTCCGCTAGATATGTTTCATTATTAGATTTTTGCAGCCCGAAGGCTACAGTTGCCATTGAAGAGAGGATCCCGCGCGCGCTCGAAAACCGAATCATCCCCCCAGTAGCACACAGCCTCTCCTATTTCCCACCCGTAGTTTGTACACACACGCACACACAGTCGGCACCTCGCTTATATACCCAGACACACGGCCAAGAGTATTGAAAGTAATTAATATCCCCTCTTTGCAGTGACATTTATGCGCTCAGAACAATGCGACCGGCGTGTAACTTAATTAAGGCAACGACGCGCAGACCCGACCGCGGCTTTGCGGCTACTGTTCTCGCGCGTTCCTATATCCAACACAGAGAGAGAGAGAGAGAGAGAGAGAGAGAGAGAGAGCCTGCCCGAGAGAGAGTGAGAGAGAGAAGCTCACAATATTATCTAGTCTGCTCTTCGCAACCATGGAAGCCGCAATAGCCCGGACGGCGGCTGCTGCTGCTGCTGCTGGAATTGTATTTGTTGCTCTGCCGCCGCGCAACGACCACCTTTCGGAAGATACATAACCCACCCCTTGCTCCACCTCCTCTTCCTCCTCCACCATCCGACGTATAGTGCGTGTGTGTGTGCGCGAGCGCCTGTATTCCGCGAGCGAGTATACCCGAGCCGCATGCAGGCTTGCGCGAGACACATAATGGCGTCAAAAACAAAATAATAAGGAACGCCCGCGCGCTCGCACGCCGAATGACTGTGTTAAATTTTATTAAGGATTCGTGCGCGCGCTAGCTTTGCGGCGAGCTTCTGCTGCTTCTGTGCTTCTGCAAGAGCTGGCGCACACCAACACTTTGGGATTCATTGCGGCAGTTTCGAGACAAAACTTGTTTAATTCTTGCGCGACTGCTTAGTTGTTTCCACTACTATTGCTTTAGTCGTCCGTATATGGAAAGTAGAATGCCGGGGCTGAGCATTCAAATGAAACAAGGAGCTCGAGACGTACTTTGCACTCATTTATACATATACGATTATGAACAATTAGATTTCCTTTCACGATTGACTGAATGCAATGATTATTTGCTTTTCACGAACCTACGTATTATGTTGGAATTTTTATAATTATATGTGCATTTAGATATATTACATGGGTAATTAACAAATTTGAACTTAATGTTAAGAATAGTTTTATTTTGCTTGTAGTTATATTAAGTATTTTAAATGAAAAGGTAACTAAAAATGTACAGTTTAAACTTTGGTTGTAAAAATAATGATTCTCTTTTGTGCAGAGGTGTTGATCGAGTCACGTTTTAAAATTTCAAGATTATCAGCTACAAGATATCTTACTGATATTTCCACTACGAAATTGTTAAATAAAAAGGTCGTATTCATACCCTAATTACAATATTTCTACGTGCCGACTTACGCATGACTAATACTTGAATAATATCTTGTCAATGCATATATAGAAGTGATAATATTCATCCACCATATAAGCAAATACGAAACAGCGGACGCTCGTTAACCCTTGAATCTGTTTTATATAATCTTCGAAAAATCCTTGTTCCACTTACACAACGCACAGCCTCCAAGAGTTTAATGCAAGAGAGCAATTTCGTAAATCAGCTCTTAAGCCAAACGCTATAGACGGAAATGAAAACGGAAGTACGGCGCGCAAAAAAAATCGCAACGCGCAATTCCACATTCAAGGCGATGATTTACAAGCGCATCGCGTATATAACTCCGTGATGCGCGATGACGTAAACCGCGCGTAAAAAGCGCGTATATGTGTATAGAAGAAAGAGAAAGAGGGAGTTAGTAAAGAGAGAGAGAGAGAGA
>UELV01063976.1:28818-52138 GCA_900490015.1 Megastigmus stigmatizans
GAGAGAGAGAGAAAGAGAGAGAGACAAAGAGAAATTTCCACGTGACCATCATTGCGCATAACTGTCTGATTAAAAGTAACGTCCGACGCATAAACGAAATTTATGGCCAATCAGGTTGAGAGCGGTTGCGCGCGCCTGCAAGCCCGTCAGGCCGCGGTCACTCGCGCCTCGTTGCACGTACACCTCGTCTATAAGCGCCTTTATGTACACGTATAATATATATATATATATATATATATACACGCGGCACGCGCTTTTCATTTCTCTCTCTCTCTCCCTCTGTCTCTTGGTTTCCGCGGTAACCGATCCGCTTTTTTCTCTCCTTCTCACTCCTCCGTGTATATTATTCGTAGTCTGCAGACGGGAAGCGAGCGAGATAGAAAGTGAGCAGGCCGGGACCGTCCCTGTCATTCAAAGAGGTGTCAACAGTAATCGCTTTTACGAGATACTTATTAATTGTTACTGCGCTTTTACGATGACATAAAAGCGCAGCAACGAGCGTTTGAGTGCCGTACCGAGCGCCGCCGCGTGTGGAGCGGCTATACAGAGTATGAGAGGATCAAGCCAAGAGACAGTGAGAGAGAGAGAGAGAGACAGGGAGAAGGTAAAAGCCACTGTATATATAGAGAGACTGAGAGAGAGAGAGAGAGAGAGTCTGGGGTGGAGCGAAGGTGTCGTAGAAGGCGGGGGTGTCCCCAATGGATTATTGCCACGGCTCTTGGAGCCTAGGCTTTACGAAGCATACGGGGAGAACTCGGAGAGCGGATGGCTCGAGGCACGCGGCGACGGAGAAAAGTAGGGAATCGCCCGCCGCTGCTGCTGCTGCTGTGGACCGACGAGTGCAAGTGGGAGGGGGAGACGATACCGGGAGACCGCAGACGAGCAGCCGCACTTGCATACCCGTCTGCCGGGTTGCGCGTTTGCAGGGGGGGCTGCCGCCTGGTCGCCGGCCGATTTCGTTTATTGCGATTCGGCTAGTTGCACGCCTGTAACCAAACTGTATCTTAAGCGACTAATTTTAAGTTTCGAAAATTTGAATTTGAGATGTGTCTATGCGCAACGGAGTTATTTTTAGATTTTATTCAGTAATACATTTTAGATGATACCTATACATATAAGCATTATGCAATACTTTTTGTTGGATTGACTATGGGTACCATCTTGTGGAATAAATTTAGTGATATCGAGCGAAGTACAATGCACAAATAGTATGATTGTCAGTTTTTATCTCGAATATTCACTTTAATTATAATCATGCTTTTGTTTCTCGCTGTACAAGTATACCAAAACTAAATCGCAATAAACGTTGCACAATGCATATAACTATTATATCATACGTTCGCTTGAATAGTGGACTCGAAATATACAACTCGAGCGAAAACAAAAGATAATCAAATGGAGCAGAGATTTATCTCGTCGTTAGAAAAAGCGAGCGTTCCAGTGCGCGTATAAATATTTGGTACGTAAAAATTCATGAGACGATCGCTTCATCAAAACCAAACTTTCCACGAGCGCCGTTTCTCAAACCCCGAACTACATCTATACATATACATATATATGTAAAGAAAAATAAAACACGTCTAGGAGATAGAAATAAAAATAACCGTTTCGACTGAAAAGCAGTCTGAAGGAAGGAAAAGAACAACGGCGGATTCGCTGCGAGCATTTCTCTCTCTCTCACTCTCTTTCTTCGCAAGTTTTGTTCGCGTACTGCTTTCCTATACACACAGAGCGTATACGTGCAATGACGCGAAGCAGTCGTTTGTTTTGAGAGAGAGAGAGAGAGAGAGAGAGAGAGAGAGGATCTTGGAGAGCGGGGACAGTTTCATCGAAAAAATACGCGTACGAAATAAGGAGGAAAAAAAAGTGCAAATGCCCGCCACGCCGCGGAAGGAATAAAGAGCCGTCGAGCTTGGCGAGAGAAAAAGAATGGACCGAGCGCTTGAGAGCTGTGCACGAAAACTCGCTTTCTCTCAGTCGCGCGCGCGACTTAAATGATTCGAGCGTTAAAGGGGCACGGAATCGAGGGCCGTTTTCCGAGTTCCGTGGGGTTGGAGCGCGCACCCCGGAGAGAAAGAGAGAAGAAGAAGAAGGCGTCGGGGCTCGCGTGCTTGCTCTGCTTTGGATAACGACGCGACGGTAATGCGCTCTCTCCCATCAGCGAGAGAGACAGAGAATCGCTCTGAGAGAGGAGAGAGGGATATCGAGTTTTTCCACCCACCAGCGCACGGCTCCCTTTCATCTCTTTTTTGCCCCACACCCCGCCCTCGGGGCTTTCTTCTATTCCTTTTTTTTGTTCCATACCGCTTCTTCGCCTGTGTTTTCTTTTTTTTTCTTTTCTCTCTTGGCTTTCGTTTCGCCACCCCTCGGTATAGCCGGAGGAGGAGAGGTTCTCCTCGTCGGGCTTATCTCCTCAGTAAATCCGGCGATTTTAATACGCGCTTTCTTGGCAATTTCCAGGTGGGGGTGAGTGGAGGGCTACGCGTTCCTCGCGCGCGCGCGCGCGCGCGTTGCAACGCCAGCCGGTACCCCTTACACGCTACGCACGGTGTTCTATCTCTCTCTCTCTCTCTCGGTGGTCTTGGCTAGCCCCTCTCTCATTTTCTTTCTCTTGCCTTTTTCTCCTCTATCTTTTCTTTCCTTTTTCTATTTTTTTACGAGAGGAGGATGAGGAGAGAGAGAGAGAGAGAGAGAGAGGGCCAGCTTCATTTTTACAGCGCTATTTAAAGCAATTTCTGATTTCCCTTAATTCATTACAACGTCATTCCAGGGCAGCCGCGTAATGCATCCCCGGGAATGGCTGGCACTTTTCATCAGTTAAATTTCCAGCCTGTATACTCGCGCCCCTTATACCCTATATATACAGCGTGTTTGGAATGTCGAGTGCTCGCTCGCGTTGAGTATGTACCGGCACCGGCGTAGGCAACGAAGGGTGTGTAGAGCCACCGTGCTTGGGATATTAAAAACTTTGAATGCTTTTTGCGCCGTTACTTCTCGTCCCGGGGAAAATTCCAGACTTTTATACCGGAGGCCAAGCCGGGAAGATTAGGAATTAAGCAAGATTTTAATAATTAATCGTTTAGGTGCTCTGCTTATGATTAGTAAAATGTAATTAAAAGACGCCAAATTGACTTGCAATTTAAATTAGTTTACAACGACTCCAAGCAACGTTATCTACCGAATATTCAGACTGTTTAATATAAACGTTTTTTTATCATCGTTAAAATATATTAAAATAAATATTCCATTCATTGTATCGTTATGGTTGTTCGAGACTCTTAAAGCTCAGTAAAACAACGTGGCGAAGCAACAAAATTTAGGGAGGCGAGACTTTTATCAGGGAATATAAACTGGACGAAGCACGTAGTAGTTGCCCCGTAGTAGCTCGGCTTACAATAATCGACCGTAAAGCATCGCGTTAATAAAGCGTCGCGACGGTCATCGAGCTCCCATAGACATATATACAACCCACACACATAACCACTCGAGCCATGCCAAACACGAAAGGGACGAGTATAGCGCGTCGTATACGCACACTCGTATGGTATATGTACGTGTCTATATACTCGCATGGTGCGGCAGGAAAACTGCGGAGCAGAACCCTCGTCGTCCGGACGCCCGAGAGCAAACTTTCTTCTCGGGAAATTGAGCCGGATTTGAGTTATTGAATGACGTACATCCTCGGTATACTCTTTCCAGTAGTATAAGCAACCCCCGTTGTATAAACCGACCGTGACCCCACCCCCGTCTCTCTCTCTCTCTCTCTCTCTCTCTCTCTCTCTCTCTCTCATGTTCGGGCCAGTCAGCGAGGCAGACGTAATTGCCGTAGTGTCTCGTTCAATTGCGAGGATCCGGTGTGTGGGAGAGATGAAAAACACAGCGTGTGTCTGTGTACGCGAGCGCACGCATGAATTATTGACTATTTTTGCGGCACGCGCGACAATCGTCCGCCTATGAACGTATTAGCGATCATGGGAAAAGTACTGTCGTATACTGCTAGCCACCGTATCGTGTATAATAATAGTGAAATTTTCTTTGTTTGGGATACACTCTCACGTTCGTCCGAGCGCCATCAGCAGTTCGCTGACGACTTTTGTATACATATACGTTTCCGGTTTGATGCATGCGCACCCCGTTATCGTGACTCAGCTCTCTAAAGTCATGCAAATGGAGCGGAGCGCAACGAGAGAGATGAATGCGATTACTAGGTTTTTCTATACGAGGACTATGTTATATTACTTTATTTTGAACTGGTATGTACAAGTGCTAAGCTGTTTGGAATCGCATTGTGTGACGGCTTAATCTTACAGCAAAACATTTCTTTCAAATGTGAAAAAATTACAGCGGTGCAGAAACTCATGGCAGAATTAGTTCTGTGCCAATATTTGTTTTCTATATATGTAACCGTAATCTTCTTTATTTAAAATATCGATTAACTGCCATCTTTAAGCGTTAATATATCGGGAAGAAGTTACTAAAGCACGCCATATCTAATCAAGATCGGTATATATTATACTCAAGTAATTGGGTAGCTGTTTATTGTATCGTTATGCAGTCGTATAATGCGCGCGGGGATACAGAAGTGTACAGGAATTTCGTTTAATTGGAATCGCGGAGAACGTGTTTCTCTCGGATATACCCCGAATATTTGGAGAAAAGTATAAAATTGACGAGCAAAAAGTCGGGGCCGAGCAGGAGCAACCGCCGGGGCAGGGAGGGGAGGGAACATATTTATCGCTCGACACGCTTTATATCGACTTTCATGTGTGGCATTTCGCATTAAGAACGGCCATTCCGACCGATAAAAGTGAGTTTTATTTAGTGTAAATTACTAAAATTCAGCATTAATTTTTGCATAATTACGTTATAAAGAACAGTGTCTCGACAAGTTAATCTTCTCCATTCCCACGTTCTCCTATAATAATCGCCGAACCCTCTATCTCTCTTTCTCTCTGCGAGAGCGCGTGTGTGTACAAAAACAAAAAAAAAACTAAGGGATAAGTCGGCATGAGAGACGACGCCATCAGTTGCACATTCATAGCTAATCAACTGCCGTCCATTTCATCCCTGAAACAACTTTCCTAGCCCCAATAAATTTGCCCCGGCGAGGCAATTACTCCGAGCGCGAGGCCGTAACTGCTTCGCTCTTTTTCTTTCTTTCCTTTCCCTCTCTGCACTGTCTCGTTCGCTCGAATCCGTGGAAACAGTTTGCGTTCTCTTGACATTATCGTGTCGCTCGCTCGCGCGCGTGCAGGAGAGGTAGATAGAGAGGAGAGAGAGGGACGAAAAAAACGAGCGAGAGAAGGCAGCAGGTAGGCGGCGCGATAAATATTAACGCGCCGCTCGCTTTCCTTTTATTTCTTTTTTTTTTTTTCTTTCCCCGATTTCTATAAGAAAAGGAATGAAACGGGCGCGCAGCGATGAAAGAGGAGGAGGGAATCGAGAGGTTCTCTATAGCGCTGAGGGTGGTCCCACCGATCGTTTCTCAATTCCCGCGTGTCGCTGCCGCTGCTGCTGCGGAATGGCTCCACCCTCGAAAAGTGCGTATATATATATATAAGTCTGATGGAAGTGCAGAGAAAGGCGCAGAAGGATACCGAAGAAAGTTTATTCGTCGCCGTGGCGCGGGAATGAGCGGGAGAGAGAGAGAGGTTCAAAGTGCCTATACGCCGACGACGTGCTTCTGGGCTCGTTTGTCATGGCGCTGCGAAATGAACAACCTCTTTATTCATATGACGTCTTAGTTTCGCTGCTTTGCCTATGCGACACGGACTGCTGCTGGTCCCCACCTACGTCTCGCTCGCTATATACACGATTTCACTGATTTCTCAATCTTGAAATGACTAAATCTGAATCCGTTAATAATGGCTGGCCGCTATGGAGATGTTGAACGGCGTCTTTAATGTACGACTATTGAAATGTCAAGGATTCGAAAGAGATACTTCGAAGAAGAATCAAGGTAGACGTACAAATCAACTTTAATGGCCGTGAAATATTGAACCTGGTGTAAATCAAAATGTTAGAAATACGAAATGTATTAAAAATAGAAAGAAAGATCATAGAAAAGCATTTTTTATTCAAAATATAGTATAGATTAAATTTATACTTTTAACATTTTACTTTTACTCCGAGGAAAAACAGAAGAGAATTTCATTACAATTACTATAGGCTGTTCTACTCACTATTTTTACCAACCTACCGTATTTAGAACAGGTTGATTTACTATTCAAAACAAGTCTAACGCGTATCTAAAAATAAAATAAATGAAAAGAAATTTGCATTAAACATGGTTCAACCATTTTCGAGCTATGCATAAACTTTTATACGCTAACCTAAAAAAAAATGTATATATATTGTTTTTTTATTATAAATTATTGTTAAATTAATAAGTTAATTGAATTAAATACGTATTATGTAGGAATGAAGTTAAGTAATACAATGTCAAACAACTATTTATATAATAATAATTATAGAAATATAAAAATAATTTACCATAAATGGATATCGACGTCCGTATGTGGTTATGAATCACAACTTTGTTAATAACTGATGCTTATCAGTTTAATCAATTGATGTAATTCATTCTGATTAATTCAAACAATAACGCTGCATAGTTTATAAAATCTTACGTAAACAAAGTAAGAAAAATTGAATATTACGTCTACTATTAGAACGATAAAGGCTGAAGTATAACTGCCAAAACGGCATATATACTTGAAATAAATATACATTTTTTAACCATAAAAACTCAACCTCATGATTCAACACATAAAATCTAAGACCTTCAAGAACGAATAAAGGATTCTCAGCACAAAAATGCGCGCGCCTCGCTTCCCAATCTACATAGACGAAAAGACCGCAGCAGCAACAGCAGAGAGAAACGTCGGTCGCTGCATACTAAATTTTAATGCTTGGAAAACAAAACATTTGATATCTTATTGTGGCCGCGGCACGCCGTAGGCAGCCATCTTTCCCACTTATTCGAAAACGCAATAAATTTGATCCATCTATTTATCTTCCCGCGTTCCTTCTCCACTTCGACTTTTTTTCTTCTTCCTTCTTTTTTTCGCTCCCTCGACGCATTTATCTCCTCGGCCTATCTCATTTCTTTCACAGACGACCTCTCCCACCTCCTTCGACCTCTCCACCTCCGCATCTATCTACACCCCTGAGCGTGTGTGTCGCGCGCAAGAAGAACGCATCTCAATCTAGATGTAACGTAAACTTGTGTCCCAAGCTCTACTAATCCCATCTTTTTCCAAAGACCTTTCTCTCTCTCTCTCTATCACCGCCCTTTCTCTCTGCCCCCCTTCCCTTCCCTTCTCTACCTCTCCTTCTTTTTACATTTCTTTTGTGTATATGTATGCTTCTTTCCATCCTCCCCTTCCCTGTGAACTCTAGTTTCGAAGGTCCAAAGGAACTCCTAAACCTCTCTATACACGTGTGTCGGATTCTGCTTATTCTCTTCTCATGGAACATGGAAATCGCATATATTTATCCTCCAAGCGGAGACTCCATGCGATCTCGCACTGCACACACTCGCTCTTGGGGGCAGTTCTGTGCAGTTCATGAGAAAGGGGAAGGGAGGGAGGGGGTGAGGCAGTGAGACAAAGATCTTAATGGCCTCGGGGCTCTTTTACGGCTATTGGCGATCAAGAGACTTCGCTCCTTGCGCTGAGGTACGAAACGATCGTCGCCGAGCTGTGACTGTCGAGCTGCTGGGGATTTTTTACGAGCTCGAATTTTCCTAAGCTTTAGCAGCGCACGAGTCGACTCTCCGAAAACTTAACTCGACGTTTAAGGTGCAGGCAACACCGCAGAACGACGTATTGATGACTGTCGTGCTCTTGGGTGGAGCGAAGCTATATCCTATCGTGTCTCTATCGAGTAAAGGACTTTAAAGCGAGATAAAGATTTAACAGTGGAGAAGATTGGTTGGGTCCCTTATCTATGGCATTGATTGTAAGTTATTGATTTCTAAAGAGAAGCTCGCCGGATGGAATAGCGAGTATCCCCTCTGATTGATTCCGATGGTAGTGTGCGGTGTTTTTAAGGCCATATTGTTTGAGTCGATCTGCTATACTTGTTCCCATAAATTTCATCCACTTAATTGAGTATTCATAAAAAACAAAATTACTCGAATTTATTAGAAGTTTATATTAATACTCATTGAAACATGATATCTGTGTTTACCAAAGTCAGGTTCCATGTAAAATCTTTCAATTCAGCATCTTTATGATATAAAAATTCAAATTGTCTTAAATAGCAATTTCACTAGATATACTTTTTTAAACATCCAAAAAACTATCAATCTGCATTACTGACGAAACTCTTTAAATACATTTATATTTTAAATTAATTTTCAATTTATATCTATGGGAAGTTTAGTGAGTATCTATACTTAAACATTATCATTACACAGGTGTCCGTATAACATGTAAATCATTTTTGTACTAAATGAAGCCTAGCCATTCAATTCTGTAATTTAATGTATTTATTATGTATAAAAATAAATATATTAGTATAAAACTTGTTAAATGTATAATATATTGAAATTATTTATATATAACAAATTATTATTCTAAATTATTGTCTTACTTTAATGAAATTCTGAATTTAAAAAAGGTGACGTTTTAATGAAAATTACTTTTCTTTAATTGTTATTCTTCTTTCCTTCTTTTCGATTAAGGAACTACGATATTTACTGTGCCAGAATAAATTTCGGAGGAGATTACAGGCAGAGTCACTTTAAGTTTTAACGAGGTTTTCTCTGCGCAATGTCGGTGGCATTATCAAATAATTGAGAGGTGTAATTGAGCCCCTATCTCTTCTTTATTCCCAAGTCTTTTTATATACTTATTACTTTAGATTTCTTTTTTCATTTACGCCACCTTGCATTTGCCATTTCTAAATTTTCAATTCCAGTTCATGTGTATTTAACGTGATATTAATCTAGTTTGTAAGAATGTAAATATTAATTACTAATCTTATGCTTATTTAAGTCTAACAATGGCCGTAGATGGCGGTCTTAGATTTTTGAAATTAAGATAGATTTGTTTTCATATTAAAAATAATAAAATTAATCTTTTAATATTTTTAAATTGTACCTGAACTATGGAAATAAATTTTTATTTTTCCTTCTAGTAAAATTAGATTCTTCTAATATTATTCAAATTAATTTGTGAAATTATTTAGACGTAAAACGTATTATCTTCAACATTTTAAAAGCTATTGTAGTGACACATGTATGTTAACAATTAATGAGAGTATACTTTCAATAAATAATCATGAAACAAAGAACCATATCCAGGAACACTAGATCATTCAGGACAATAGATTCCATCCAGATGCATTAATATTCTATATAATCCATGAGAAACGTCGCTCTACGTCACATACTGCAACAATTTTTTTAGCTATACTCGAAACTATCGCATAATAGTATTTCGTACTTGCCAACCCCGTCGTATCGTACACGGGCGACGAGGCAATTTCAGAAAGGGTTCGGTGGGCAGAAAATCGTGGTGCACTGCACAGTTATAAGTCGAGAGAGTGAGAGAGAGAAAGAGAGAGGTACACTATCACCTCCATACCTCGTTGCGAAAATTTTGCAGCCCCACATATACACACATAAACACACTCACCTAGCGTATAACGAAAGTGCTTCCTCTCTCTCTCTCTCTCTCTCTCTCTCTCTCTCTCTCTCTCTCTCTTTCATTTGCTGCAGAAGCGAGAAGAGCGGAGGCAGCCTCGATCTTCTCTCTTTCTCTCTCCCTCTCGCCATCGCCAGACGAAATAAACAAGCCCCCGCGTAATGCCCTCGTATACGTCTCGCGGAAAGATTAAACAGTTAATAAGAATAAGAGTCTCGTGGAGCGAGAGGGAGAGATCTCTCTTCCCCTTATATTCCGCGAAAGTGCAGAGGCGAGAGCTAGAGAGCTATATACATATATATAGGTATATATGTAGGTGTGTGTGTGCGCGCGCGCGGGGCGGTGGGTGGCCGTGGGGGGCGAAGGAGAGAAAACCAAGGGGGGTTTCTTGCCTTTCTCGCGCGCGCTCGCGACTCTCTCGGGTTCTCCTCGCTCGCTCGCTCACTCGCTCAAGAGAGAGAGAGAGAGGCAAGAAGAGAGGCCGAAGGAGCCAGAGCCAGCGCCAGAGCCAGAGCGAGCGAGCGAAAGCGCGAGGGGGCGGGGGAAGGGGAAAGATTTCCCTGGGTAGTTGGAGGGAAATGGCGGCCATCTTTCCCGCGGGCTCTCCTCGAGAACCAATCGCCTCTCTTGCCGGGCCATTAAGGCGGCAACTTCGGCTGAAGAATTGCCGCTGCCACGTTAGACACATTTTTCTTACTTTTCCTTTATTCCTCCTTTACTCTCTCCCGGACCGCGCGGCGGCGGCGCATAGCAGCAGCACAGGACCCCGCGGCGGCGCGCAGCCACCTTTCTCTCTCTCTCTCTCTGTCTCTCGCTCTCTACCTCTCTCTATCTCTCTATCTCTGTCCCTCCACGATCCCAAGGAGAACCTTTCTTTTCTTTCCCTTCTTTTTTCAACTCCTTTTTTCAAGCTTCTTCTTCTTCTTCTTCTCTTTCTCTCTCCCTTGCCACCCGGGAGACACGTGCTCTGCTTCTCTCTCTCTCTCTCTTGCTCGCGTCTGCTTTCTCAATGCCGCGTTTTTCGCATCCCTTGCTTTTCTTCTTTTGTTCAACCCCGAGAGAGAGAGAGAGAGAGAGAAAGGAAAAATTCAGGCCCGCGCCGCACCTCCCCTAGACGAATAAGCGCTTGTGCACCGTCCGCATACTGTTGTAATAGTGTTCATCCCTCTACGACTCTCTCTCTCTCTCTCTCTCTCGCTCTCTCTCTCTCTCTCCTCGTCGTTGTTGAGTTCAGCTCCATCGAACCGACGAACGGCAGGTGGCTGACCTTAATAACACACTGGCGTATGTAACGCACGAGAAAGCAGGACTACTGCTGCCGTTGCTGCTACTGCTGCTGGGTTAGAGATATTGAAAATGAAGAGGATGAAGGTGAAATCAAAAGAAAACGGGAGAGTTTGTGCGTTAAAAAAAGATGCTGCGACTGGCGTTTTGTGGAATCATGAAAGAAAGGTGGAATGCACGACTGGGATAGTTCGAGTGCGAGACATGACGGAATGCGGGAACGGCTGTCATGCTCTTGAGAAAAATCGAAAACGCCTATTGAAATGAAAGAAAAACTTGTGATTTTGATGAAGATCAAGAGATTTTTTGAGTTTAGCGTAGTTCAAGATCGCTATTATGGAACGAGACATGAATACAGAAAATAAATATCGAAATTACACTTTCGAATTCATTGTGCAGAAATAATAAAAGGTAAAAAAAAGAAATTCAGAAGTAGGTTGTCGTATGCAGAATAAATGCTCTCTGCTGTCAAATTACAATGTATATAAACTATAACGTATATTTTATTGTTAATTATTAATGGTGTCAACGATTCGAAATAAGTTTTAATTGTATAGTGCAAAAATGATTTTTGAAATCAAATCATTTATCCTCAACGTGAATCCATTACTCATGCTCTTATTTATTTCTTATAGGTTTCTATAAAATCTCATAAGAGTTTACATATGAAAGAATACAAAGTTGTGCGCAAACCAAAATGGAGCACAAAGTATGACACGTATAGAATCGGTAGGGAAAGAATAAAAAAAGAAACTGTTTTCATCGTGCACAAAAAGAAATACAGTATATCGGAGTAAATGTAGCGGCTTTAAGTGCGCCAATTACAATAAAAATGTCGTTCGACCAAAAACCGCGGCATATAAAAATTATACCATCTATAAACTTTCATCTTCCACAGAACATAAAGCACCGTGAATAATGCGAAGAAAGGTGTACGTCGCGCGCGCGCACATATACAAGGAAACAAGAAAGAGAGAGTGAGAGAGAGAGAGAGCAGAAGAAATGATCGAATCTCGTGAAGAAGAAGCTCTGCGCGCACATATTCAGGGTAAGAGCCACACACGTAGGGGTTGGCTTGCTCCGCAGTAATAATGTAGAGCTCAGGTAGTCCAGGGAGGGCGAGAGTGAGATAGAGATAGAGAGAAAGGTCCTTGAGCGATTTATGTGCTCGGAATGACTACTTCCGTGCTTTCGCCATATCACGCACACACGTTTGCTCGTCCCTTTTCTGTCTATATCTACTGCACATAGCTCTCGCTCTGCCTCTCTCTCTGTCTCCTCTCCTTGTTTTCTCCAGGGACCTGTGGGAAACAGCGCAGTCGGAGTAACAATGGCCGCTCGTAACTCTTCGCCGAGACTAATGCGACTGATATTATTATATTCGTAGGTAGGTGTAAATAAGAGAAGTTCCAACGGCGAGAGAGAAGGGAAAATGTGCGGCATTATATGCGAGTGTATGTGTACGTAGACTGCAACTAGTATATACGCCACTTTTCGGGAGCGAGCTCGCGATTAAGTGGTAACGCGCGAGGACTTTGTTAAAGCTTTATGCGTGTGTGTGTGTGTGTGTGTGTGTGCGTGCGCGCCAATGAGTCGAAAGAGCACGTATTTCTCTGTATAACAATGAGAGCGAGTCCTTGACGCGAGCCAATTCGCTTTGAGGAAGATAGGTGAATGAGAGAAATGGAGTGCCCTTTCCAGGAGACAACATCTCACTTTTGTGCGACGGTACTACGCATCTGCAGGCTTACGCAGAGTTTTGCTTAGCTCGTTCTTTTTTTTTTTTTATTATTCTTCTCCTTCATGAGCTCCCGGAGATGCCAAATGGCGTCATGAATCCTGGAAGTTTCTTTGAACGAAGGACGATTGCCCTGTTGAGCAATGTATAATGTAGATATTTATTTTGTTTTCTTTGAATGGAATGGAAACGAGATCAAATGATGGTGAAGGAATGTCCCACATTTTGACGCTTAATATAGCCTATCTCGTTTTCTTTTTCGCTGTGGTGATAAAAGATTTTTTTTGCTTTATTATTCATTGTGAGCGCTGTGTACATTTTTTATGCTGTTACACATCATGCATTTCAGAAAATTTATGATTTCAGAGAATAAATGGGTTGGAAGGATGTACATTTATTTAACTGGAATTAAAAAAATGTATGTATTATTTAGAATAAATATTTATGATGGATAATAAAAATTATTACTTTGTATTTTTCTAACATTAAGAAAAAAATGACTCGAGCTAGCTCGAAATAATTAACGAACAAATATTTTTATTGACTGTTAACACAATAAATTTTGAGGTTTTTAATTTAATACATTCAGTACTGTAAATTATGTTTTCTAAAATTCATCCATAAAATCATTTGGTGTATAACCCATTGCATTATATAATGTGTTTGATATTCTGAAAAAATAGAAATTTTTCGACAGAATATCCTGGTACACTAGGTAACTTAAACCAATTTGAGTAGGAAAACTATCAAAGAAATGATCTTGAAGTTGTTATGGTTCAAAGTTTTTCTTAAGCATCTCTGAAATTGGTGAAAGTTTGTTTGGGCATGAAAAAGTAGCTCTAGTTCAATATTAATAAATAATTACCATTCTGGTAGAAACCGATTATTTTGACGCTACACTTTTTAAATTAAAAGTAGAGATTTTAAGGGAAATTACTCTTTGATAAATAGTCTTAACAGTTGTTAAAATCTAGATTTGAGTGTATAAAAATTATTATGACTAATAAACCATTTGCTAATTTATAATTTTATAGTAATAAATTTTCAATTTAGATAAATAAAGGTGTAAATAGAACATTATATGTACACATAAATAATATTTTGATTCTAATTCAATAGCTACTCCAAATAAATCTTCAGTTTTCATTTAAAAAAAAAAGCAAAAAATAACTCAAAGAAATAATCGTTTACGTACGTATGGTGATTTATTGGGAACATTTCTATAATAAATCAATAATCATCTCCTTTCATCTACGCAAAGTAATATCATAAAGTAGACCGTAGAATATTCAAAACATTGTTCCCACCTAAATTCTAATTCAAATGTGGAGCTAA
Source organism: Megastigmus stigmatizans (assembly GCA_900490015.1). NCBI lineage: Eukaryota > Metazoa > Arthropoda > Insecta > Hymenoptera > Megastigmidae > Megastigmus > Megastigmus stigmatizans. Next base: position 42,829 of record UELV01063976.1, read on the forward strand.
CCCAACAAATTAGCCATGCGATCGCATAAAGTCAGCACTCGGTCGTAGCGCTCGTCAGAAATCGACGTTAAAACGGTTTAACATCCTCGCGAATGTGCATCAGAAGTGTGTATACCTGAATTCAAGCAGTAGCAGCAGCAGCAGCAGTAGCAGCAACAGCAGCAGCGACCCTAATGATCTTTTCCTTCCTCTTTCTCTCCCCACCCCGCGTTTAACCCACCCTTGGCACATTCCGTCTCTATCTCTATTTTACTCGGCGTCGCCATTCGCAAGTGTGGTTTTATACGCAAGGCAAACGGGCTCTTCTCGCCCATATACATATATACATATACAGACAGAGACAATGATATCCCCGAGATGCGCTCTGGTTTTATTTCTTTTATGGGTTGTTTCGTCGCCGCGCCACGAGCTATTTCCAATTCATGAACGACTTTGGGCTCTCTCGCTTTGCGCTCCTTGCCCACGTATACATATACATATACCCGCGCTCGCTTACGTATGTAAGTGACTTCGCTCTACTCGCCTGACTTATGATTATAATGCGCACAACTCTGTGTGTATATACTTACACAGTGTCTCTCTCTCTCTCTCTCTCTCTCTCTCTCTCTCTCTCTTTCTCTCTGCTCCTGTCCCCCGAATCCGAGAATTTCGACGGATATTTTCGCTCATTTCTTCTACAGCGCGCGTCTTTGTCGCTTAATACTTCCTTTTTCTTCTTTGCTCGCGATCGTTCGATGTGGAGATTGAGGGCGGGATGAGGAGGTGGAGAATGAGGAGGAGGAGGCAGGAGGAAAGGGAAAAAAACCAAGGAGAGGAGACGCGGGCTTGGAAATGTCGTCATGGGCTTTAATTGGATGCCGATCGCACACGTAGACGAGGAAGAATTCTGTCGGATGTCGAGAACCGGTCGACCACGAACAGGGAATTTCTCTCTATCTGATTTAAGGGGTCTGTCGTCTGTGTCTCCTCCTCGGACATTTTGTACAAAATGCCATTCGAGTCACGTGTTTTCGAGCTTGTTTATAAGCCTCGGCTCTGCTACGCTTTCGTCCATGACTTTTTTTGGTTAATTGGTCGATCGTTCTACTGAAATTGGTAATCAAATGTTGCAGTTAAAATGATTAAAATGTGTGTTCGAGTGTGAAGTTATATTTCGAAAGTGTTTGCTTAAACCACTATAAACATTTTGATGGAGAAGTACATTCTTAAAATAGTTTTTAGTATATCGACTAGAATATTTGTCAAACTTTATTCTGCAGTTTTAATTTGAATGGATTTCTGATAACTTTTCAATGAATCAGAGCACTACTAAAATGTATGGATAACATTTGTATAAAATGATGAACACTTTTCTTATAACGAAAAAATGTAAACTGAATGATAAATTTATTGCGCGCTTATAAGTCCCTAAAAGATTTTAATTAATTAGAACAGATTTCAGCGTGAAAATTGAAGCGCAGCAGCATAAATCCGAGGTAAAATAATTATCTGAGCTATAAAGTCAAGCAGAGAATGGCCGTTAAGTAGAGCCACAAAATACAAAAGCGTTATCATCACGACCAAGACAGTTTGTACACAATCCCCCGTAAAGACATTCATGGCGTTGACCTTGGAAACTGTTAGCCCAGTATAATTCAGATTTATGGAAACGATCCGGTCTCCTCATTTGAGGCAATAGAAGAAGAAGTGGAAGATGATCGAAAAGTGGTCGAGTAAATGTCAAGCCCTTTGAAGAAACGCTTAAGGGTAGGTAAACTACGTACTACCGGAAGGGAGAGAAACGAAGTGCGCGTCGGGTTTATGGCAGACAGAGCAAAGAGAGCGAGCGAGAGAGAGAGAGAAAGTAAGAGCCGTACATGCCGCCGTAGCAGCAGCCCTGCAGTAGCACAAGCAGCAGTTCCCGACGAAGTCGTCAAAGACTTTTACGAGCGAGTAACGGGATTTAAAGTGACGATGATGCAACCTCAAGGTGCTCACTTTATCCTTCACGGCCTCGTAAATGTAACCGATGTCATTGTCAGATACGTTTGACTCCGCTCGTTTTTCTCCCTTCGCTTCTTCTTCTTCCTCTCTTTCTATCTCTCACTCTCTCTCGCTCTCATTCGCTTCCTAGCCAAATGTACTTAAGCTCGCAAACCCACGCGTGCACTCGCCCCTTAATATATTTATTTTTTTATGTAGCTTATACATATTGACGAATCTAACTGAATGGAGAGTATCGAACAAGTGGCGAGGTCGTAAAATTTTTAGAATGGCATTGTATTATACTTTCCTTTGACAGGCAGTAATGCGTGAGATTCGAAATGAATTGAAAATGTATTTTTGGATGGAGCATCTCGCTATGATATATTGCTTAGTACAAGTGAAATAATGTAGTAAATTATGCGTTTAACGATTTCATAAATTAGGATTCTTTTAAATACTGCAACGCACTCTTGTAAAAGAACGCGGAACTAGCTACACACTCTGCTGCTGCGATGGTAAGGGTTCCGGATCCTTCCATGTACCTGCAGAGTTTTTGTTACCTTTACCTGATAATCAGCTATGCTTTTAAGATTAGCACTGCAATAAATAATAATTTGTTATTTGTTGAAATTAAAACTTAATATTTTGATAAAAATTGATGTATTGATTGAAAAATATTGATATTGATTGCTAAACTAGTATCAATTTTATATTTTTTACTGACAGAAGATAATCGCTTTATCTTCAAAGATACTTTTTGTTATTCACTTGTTACACGCGAAAATGTCGTGTGTTGGTATACATGCTATTTTTTGGAAAATAATTATTGAAACTTAAAGCAAAAGTATAATTATTCAAGCAACTCGTGTAATGTTTTGTTAGTGTAACTAGTTACCGAGATTAGTAGGTAATTTATTAGTTTGATATGCAAAACAGGAACTAGATAAATTTCAAGTAAAATGGAGAAATCGTATCATTTAGATACACAAATTAACATTCATTAAGATAAATTTGAGTATATAAGTGAATGTAAAGACTTAAATGGCTGTAGAATCTAAAAATGCTATGACAGAATTCGTTCGTTACTTGAATTATATTGTTAGTGTGCTCTATGTTGGTAAGTAAGGGCATTCGAAAATATTTCTTACGTTGTACGCAGTACATTTAAAATTTTTTCAATAAAAACAATATTATTTTAACATCTAAAAAATTGCATAACTATATAATAGGTAGAATACTGAATTCGACAAAGCTGGATATAGTATTTCTTTAGATGATAAGATTTTTTACATTTATACGTTTTATTTTATCAGAACTATTAATAATTGAAGAAATCCGTTCGGTATTTAAAAAAATTTTTTATGGGATTTGTTAACTGGATAATTTGTTAACTGTAGAATTTTTGTATAGAGTGTCTTAAATCTATACTTCTTTATCAACTAGATATAAGCTTAAAAATAATCGTAGATAATGTATTAAAAGTTAGTTATCATATGTATTATTTTTGTAGTTGAATAATTAATTTATTTCTATATATAATTATTTATGTGATAATATTATATCAAATAGTACGATCTTATTTTAAATATTTACATCATTTATATTGCTTGTAAAACTGTGAACTAAAAAGTTCATGGATGTCAACATTTTTTTTTATGTAATCAATCTGTTAAGCTTATAACATTTTTGTTCATAATCTTATATACCTAAAATTAAAATCATTGAATAACATCATAAAATTTTATAATATATAGATAAAGCAAATTTTACTATCTATTAATTTTAATTTCATAATAGAACTATATTTAAAAAATATAATTAGTATATATACTTAAAAAGTTTAATTGCTTTCTACAGCTACTTCTAAGTAAAAAAATTTATTGAAACCGAATGAAAAATAAAAATCTCACTATATTTTTGTATATATTATTTAACACTGCCTAAATATTATCAAGAATATTTTCCAATTTAACAAGTGCATATTTTTCTAATTAAAATATAATCCGAAAAAAAAACAGCTAAAAAAATGTTTAGCCTTAGCCAATAGTATCTCAGCAAGTAAAATCGCTCAATAAAAACAGAGGCGTCAGAGCTCTCCGCAGTTATACGAGCATCCCTAAAAACATCGACTGCATCGAAACGCTCCATGAAAAGAATTAATTTCGTCTGTTACTACTGAAAAGCCCGAAGGATTGGGGGAGAGAGGGAGCGCGCGGGGCACTGGCAGTGGCACCATCTATGGGCATTAACGGGAAGCCGAGTGAGCAAAGTTCCGCACGTCGGGTAAGAAACTCTCGAGATCACCAGTTCCGCCAGTCGTTTCTCACTCACTCTCCCTCTCTCTCTCACCGGCCCTCTTACTCAGCCATTCTCTCTCGCCGTCAAATCTTCCCCCAATCTCGCCGACGCCGCACACTCAACTCGGACTCGCTATATATTTCCAGCTGGTGACGACAGATGGCTCGGTTTGCTTCGCAGCTCACATATAGGCCTCCTGTTCACGGAGGCGCGCGCGTGCTTTAAACGGCATATACGCGGGTTTCTTCGCATCGTGCAAGAGGACGGGAGAGAGAGAGAGAGAGAGAGAGAGAGAGAGAGAGAGAGAGAGAGAGAGAGAGAGAGAGCGAGAGCGAGTGGATTTACGAGGAAATTAAAACTGACAATTATTGTTATTGTAGCGCTCATATAAGGAGGTAACAGATAATAAATTCGGCCGTAAAACCGTTAAACTAGTGGCTGCGTTTTGTAGGGCTGGTTTAGTGCCGAGTCGCGTGCAACAGCGCTCGTTAAAACAGGCCGTAAACCGACGACGACGACGACACGTCGAGGCTGGCTCGCGCGCGGGGTCCCGCGAGCACGAGGTACATACACCCCACGAGACGACGTCGACGGCGACGACGACTCGACGTAACCACGCGCGCACTCCGCACGCTTTCGCTAGTCGCACCGCAGACGCGCGAGCAGAGACAGACCGCCGCCGCTGCCGCAGCCGCAGCCGCCGCCACCGCCGCCGCTGAAAGGAACAAAAAGAAACCTGTTCTCCATCTCTTTCATCCTTCCTTTTTTTTTTTCGGGGCCGCGTGCAGTGCGTGGATCTTTTTTCGGTCCTCTACTTTTATTGCCGCGGTACGAAATTCCGCATTGCCCACACGTGCGTGTCCGTGTTTAACAAAGAGGCTCGAGATCTGGTGCAGCTTTATTTATATATAATATATACAATGATGAATAAGTGCGAAACAACGAGGACCCTTTACCTTTCTTCGTTCGCGAGCGATGAAATGTATATAGTTTCAAAAAGTGAAGGGGATGTCTGTGTGTCTGCGGCGCTTGCGACATTTACCGCTTTTTCGTGTTATATCCGTTGTGTGTATGTGTGCATGGTGCGGGATGTTGCTGGATTTTATGCGGCTCGGTGGTGTAAAAGAGTAAGCGCGCAGGTTAACGGGAGAGAGAGTGAGGGAGAGCGAGGAGATGAAGATGTTACTTGAATGCGGTTATAAAAGTTTCTACTTCTCTGCGGATGATAATTGCTGTTGTTACCATCGAAGCTGCCGCCGCCAGCGTCGATCTAGTTTAAGGGGCGACCGTAAGAGTGGATTAGGTGCCACTTCCCTTCTCCACTGTACAACGCCAGGCTACGACTTTGCTCTTGCAGGCAGCTCTTCGTTTCGGATGGATGATAGATTTTTTGTTACTTGTTACAAATCATTTATTACGTGTAAAATTAATTTGATGTTTATACATTGCAAATAAAAAGTTAAATGTATAATTGTTAATAATTAAATTAAGAAAAACCAATTATCTAATGAAATTAAAAAATTTCTGGATGATTAAAAAAAAAAGAAGATTTTACTAAGCTCGGCGATGAAATTGCAAAAATTTGCGGAAGCCAGTATTTTTAATTCCATTAATCATCAAAATTCCAGTGCATGCACAGCGAGCAGCACTAAAAATTTCAGTGATGTCCCATTTTCATTGGCATCGCCATATCGCGCTCTCATATATACATCGATCCATATAGTCATGCGGAAAATGCAGACCTGCACGCACACTATATAGATACACACGCTCACACACATATTCTCTCTCTCTCTCTCTCTCTCGCTCGCATCGTATTCCACTATTTGCACCTCGCTTCGATTGGCCAAATATAGATTTACCGCTGGCATCAAGCTAGCGTAGAGCGCATAGCTACGAGACTCCAAGGCTCTTCCTGTCTCAGCTCTCGTGACTATTCCTTACCCATACAAACCAGACCAGACACTCAGCACACACACATACACACATACATAGCGCACTTAGCAGCACGCCAAATGATCGATCATCATAGCTGGAGCAATGATTGAGAGGGTTTGTCCGTCAATAACAATTGCAAAATATCCCCTAAAAACCTCATTAACATTGGGTCTCTATGCCTATGTGTATGTGTGTGTGCGCTTGGAAGCCACGGAGAGAAAGAAAGAGAGAGAGGCGCCAGTTAGAGGCTCGTTTGATTAGCGCAGTGCGGCCAGTATTTCAGCCAATCATGGGATCGTAATGGCCTCCGGTCTACGTAGCCCGGGGCTTCGAGAGCCCGGCCGCTAGATGTCGACAGCGCTCCCGCTCGTAAATCCTCGGGGATTCCCGCCCATCGCATGGCCCAGGAGGCGGTGCTTACCAGAGCTCGAGCACGTGACGTCACTCCCCTACCACCTCTCCGTGCATGCCCCCACTCCGCCAGAGATCTCGCCCCCTTCCCTTCCCACAAGCCGCCGCCGATGCCACCGCTGCCGCCATCCATCGCTCGCTCCGCGATCTCGCACACCAGCGCCGCAGCCCGACAAACACCGCACACACACACACACACACCACACTCAGGCGTTCGCTATCTCCTTCTCACGCTCGAGCGTGGTATTATCTCTCGCTCGCTCGCTCTTCTCATCCTACACACACTTCTCTCTCTCTCTGTCTCTTTGCATTTTTTCGAGAGCCGCTTGCTCTCTCGCTCTCTCTCTCTCTCATCCCACTCCATTCTTTCTTTCTCTCTCTCTCTCTCTCTCTCTCTCTCTCTCTCGTACACACACATACAATAACACGTACACATACCAATGCACGTATACATACTCTCTTTCCATCTTTCTTCTTCTCTCCCTCTTTCTCGCACACACAGGCCCATGCACACACGCGCTCCCCAATTTCTCTCCATCTCGCTTCCGTTCGTACGAGCGCATGCGTGGACCCGTGCGTCTCTCTCTCTATCTTTTATTTTTGTGCGAGCCCTTTTCATATTTTCCTCGATCAGAAAAATTTTTCGCGTCCATCTATCTTTGTTTCTCCTCCGGCCAGTGCACGAAAGAACACGAAGAAGAAGAAGAAGAGTATATAGCCTGCGCGCATGCTGTGCACACACACGACTCACGCATGTCTTGTAATATGTAGAAGGGAAGAGTCGTCCCCTTCTGTAGAGTCTCATGCGGCAAAGCTATCCGTCGCTTTCTTACATACGCTCTTTATACATATACGCACATTTAGCTGTGTGTGAGTCCTCGTCGTCGTAGTCATCGTCGTCGTCGTCGCCGTCGTCGTCAGGCCACACACATACACGCGCGTCCGTGTATTATATGGATGGAAAGAGAGTCGACGAGCGAGAGATAGAGAGAGAGGGAGAGAGAAAACGGCCGTTTCGAATGGTATTAAAACTAATTTAAGCGGCGCGTATACACGCAATACACTCTTTGTTTATTGCTTGTTAAAGCGTTCTGGATTAAATATAAAACGTTGACGAGGCATAGACAGCGGCTAGACGGAGTGGCGCTCGTTCGTGTGTATATACTCGCTGGAGCTTCAGCTCTCCGCCAGCGTGTGTATCTCGCGCGGTATAAGTTCTCTTTCCGTCGCTCGCTTTCTTTTCTCCTCTGCTTCTCTCTATATATAACTCTCTCTCTCTCTTTCTCAAGTCCTCCTATATACTTTTTTATACTGCACCCAGGCGAATAAAAGTCGCGCGCGCGCGCGCGCCACGGCACTCGGGCCTTTGACTTTTCTCTTTTATGATATTTTTGTTTCCCGGGGCATTATAGTACATATTATTTGCCCGAGCGTTTATATCACCGGCAGCAGCAGCAGCAGAGCAGCAGCTTCTTTGTTCATTCAGAAAGTGCAAAAGTGAGAGAGGGAGAGAGTAGTATAGCGAGTAGTATAGTGAGGTGTGTATGTGTGCTGCTGGAGATAGAGAGTGAAGAATTTATTTATGGCACTCTTCGGCTGTTTAGATTTAGTGGGCTCTTTATTACATGCTTTTTAGGACGAGCTGAGAGGCCACACACTTCTTGAATGAGCCACTCACGCGGCAAAACACGAACGTATGAGAGAGAGAGAGAGTATCGTTTGTTGTCGACATGGCGAATGTATTAAGTCCTGTAATATCTTAATGCTTATACGCCCGCGGTTGTCCAGACCCAGAGTTTTCGCAAGGATATATACACACACATGCATATATGTATACAATGAAGGATAACTGATAAGAGAGTTATTCGGCTGTATATATGATTACTCGACGGAAGGAATTTCACAGAGAGTAATTCAGGTAATAGCGTATAGAATCACAGCCGTCCGCTGCAGCAGCCCATTGTGCGATTTATCATTTTTAGCGACCGAGTGAGAGAAAAGCGAAAGAAGGAAAAAGGTTAATGCGTTTGTATTTTAATAATTGCCTCGTAAAATATCTAAGCGGGATGTGCTTAAGTTTGCGCGCGAGACCAGAGGGGAACGGGACACACGCGGCAGGAATAATATGTATACATGTGTACGTGTCTAGACGTATAATTCTTGCAAACTGCTGCGATAAATAAGATTGTTCGATTTTTACTTTATTTGCTTTTGCGCTTAAAAGCCGATACGACAAAATTTTTACACGCTTTTTATATTATTCATGCGGCCTGGAAGTTATAATAAATACCTCATTTCCATTTGCACCGAAAAAATCTTGGCTATACTTTTCGCTCGGCTTATATATTTATTTAATTACCCACGCGATCATATTTGTTACGACAAGGCCTCTATTATCGCGCTGATAAAATAGTTGTCGATTGATAAATTTGTTTTGCCGTCGTGGATCGTGACCGGTGCGATTATATTTACGCGTATAATCTTCTATTTTTGGAAGTGAACGTCTTCGAGACAGCTGCACATTTATCGTGCGAGGTTATATATTGTATAAAACGAGTAATTTTTGTTGTTTAATTGATTCTAATGCGAACGATAAAGATAACATTATCGAAAGTATTATCCGCGCGTAAAATTTATAATACTCATTTACACGACATAATGCTAATGGGTTGATTTTCACACACATATACATATATAT